>OMKX01054868.1:0-10330 GCA_900302425.1 Brosme brosme
AAGAACACTGGTAACCGCTTGTTTGACCGCATCAACACTGCTGCGTTAACCATGGTTTAAACTGCAAAGGTCAGTGATAATAAAAATAGCCACAAATGCTATGTTTTCAAATGTCCGGGACCTTTCCATGTTTGCAACCGGCTAAATGAAAGATACGCCACATCCTTTTTTTTAATGTTTCTAATGTTTGTAATCGGGTTTTTTTCAAACGTAAACATACATTAAGAATTACTTGCTACCAAGTGTGGGTAACGCCGTGACATAATAGTCATAGCCACTGTTATTCATATATGATATTTTACCACTTGGATCTTAAGATCTTCGCTGTTAAGTTAACACATTTACCACCTCTAAATCACTCAATATAAAAAAAATGGAATTCCTGAACTGAAGCCGTTTTCCATCCCCAGTTAAGGTCCCTCCTACAGCCCCGTTTGTGACCCAACACTCATATTCACCCTGGATCAACAACGCAACATGAGATAAGGACATCCATGCGGACCGCGGAGGCATTTTCAATCTTAACATCGCACAGTGTGTGTGGTCACAAACAGGGCCTGGTCGCCCCATCTCCCCTGGGGGGTTGCGGTGAGGCACCATTAGGTGTAGCCCACCAGTCGGGGTGTGCTGGGGAAGGTCTTGCGCATGCCCATACACTTGTCCTGGTCCAGGAAGAGGGAGTTGGCCTTGACGGACAGGTCGTGCTCCAGGGTCACCTTGGTCTTGACCAGGGTGTGTAGGGTGGCCTCGGCCTCCATCAGCCTGTCCCGGAGCTTATGGATGGTGTCCTCGATCTCCCTCACCTCGCCCACCAGCCTAAACGGGTGGGAGGAGACGGATTATTAGGGAAATCAACCAGAAAACCAATTTCAGATCATAAGAGACGACGAGCAATGACGTGAAGCCTGATCACATTGGCTTATCGCGCATAACATACATTATACACTATTTATTTGTATATACATAGAAAGGACTATTTATGTGAAATGACATCGGTCTAACCGCAACCCAAACATTTTATTCGTATATACCTTTGAAAGGATTATTAACGTGAATTGACGTCGGTCTAACCGTCACGCCAATGTCTTCAATTTAGTATACAAAGACGTTGTGGAGTTTACTCTAACTAGCTTGGCGAGCGCGTGTGGTGAAGAGACCTGTGGTGGGGGCTGTCTCTGCAGAGCTCCACGTTGGGCCTGCGCGTCCTCTCCTCTAGCCGGGTCTGGGCCACCTTCAGCGGGTTCTCCTTGTCCCTCAGTGCCTTCTTCAGGGAATCGATCAGCATCTCCGTCTGGAAGATCTCCTGCAGGGTCTGCGGATGCAAACGAGGAGGTGACGAGTCAGCGAACCCCGGCCAACAGGGAGCAAAGATAGTCATTTTGGCGGTTAAAAAAGGAGGAGTGCTGAACAGTGTCAGATACTTAACAGTGTCAGTTTCGTGCCTCTGACTCAGAAGATTTAATGTGATTCCAGATAATCACCTCTCCTTGCGCTCCTAAGTGCCCCTTAAGAGCCAACAAGGTTTTAATAAAGACTGTGTGACTAACATCACAGCTGCTCTCCAGCAAATGAGCCCGCCCAACAGCTGATCTCATTTCAAACCCCATAAGCCCTTCAAAAGTGAACTCCCAGAACAATAGGTTTCAGTGTGGAGCGGGGAAGAATATAGCACTCACAAATCACCAAAGTGTCTGTTTAAGGATCATGTCTTTCCACGGGGGCCCACACACAATAAATAGAACTGGTTGAGCTTGTGCGTGTCATGATCTCTAACCGGATTATTGACTGGCAGCATGCAGTGACGCCACAGCAGGGCGTTTGTAAGCATTCAAATACAAGTTTTTCGTTTCTTTACAGAAGTATTTTTCTTCAATTGCATTTCTAGGGCCATTCTTTTCACCATATCTCGAAAAACAATGTTGACTCCGTTACATTGTGAGCACACATAGTTGGCCACACACACTAAGTCAGGTTCATCAGGTACAAAATAGACGCTGGCTAGGAATTGAATTCAGAGAACTTGAAAATCAGCTCCAAGTCGCTTCAGGCGATGAGTGACGCGGTGTTTCCTCAATCAGCTGTTACATTCCTACCTCTTTGTTTAATTAGCGTCAGAGTTTTGACCGTCCAGACATCAGCTGATTGGTTTAGCAGCTGCTCAGGTCGTTTATAAACTGACAGCTCACACTGCCCTACAGTATTTCATGCCGACAGTGGTCAACTGCAGTTGCATTGTCCCGTCACTCTTACCCTTGGAACAATGCATTCTTCAAGGAATTTTCTCATTGGACAGTATTTGCAGCACATGAAAACAATACTGATGTATTTTTAAAAGCTAGGGCAACAACACCATGACTTTAGTGTTGGCATGGCAAACTTTCATTTATAATTGAGACCGTTTTGTCCCGGACTGTTTACTGTTACTTGACTCAAGAACCAGTTTTGAGTATGTATTACCAACAACCGTAGCAGTTAGGCGGTGAATAGAGAAAAGGCCTGAAGAAATTAAGTAAATAAAGCATTTTTTGTTATACCAATGGTATGTGATGTAGTGTAGTCTGGTGTGTGCAGAGTCTGTAAAGTACTCTCGATACCTCAGAAATGACATAAACTAGCACGTCACAAGTTAAATCTAGGCAAAACTTGGCAAGACTTTTTGCATAGTAATTTAGTCACTAAGACCTCAACATCATCGACGAATTAATGATTGCTATAATTACTATGTTTCAAAGAAACCCTTGGATGCACTTGAAAGCCTTGAACATATTTTATATTTAATAATAATTAGTTGAATGTGTGGTTTTTTCCGTCATTAACATTGACACTGACATGTGACTGAACAGGTGAGAGCTCCACCTTAGCCATATCAAGTCAATGTGTCACCTTAGCAAGGTCAAGACACCTAAGCTAAGTCAAGTCACCTCAGACAAGTCAAGACACCTTAACTAAGTCAATACACCTCTGTCGAGTCACCAAGTCAACATGGCCAATCAAGTCACCTCAGATAGGTCAAGACACTTTAGTCAAGTCACCTTACACAATTCAACATGGCCAATTCAAGTCACCTTAGCTAGGTCAAGACACCTCAGTCAAGTCACCTTAGCCAAGACAACATGGCTAATTCAAGTAACCTAAGCCAGGTCACTGAAGAAGTATAGACAAACTTCTGCAATCAAGTCACCTTAGCCAGGTGTGTCTGAAGGCTGTTTTTAGTGTCGGCGATCTCTGATATGCGGTTGGTGAAGGCTACGTTGGCGCTGTTGAACTGGGTCCACATCTCATTGGACGTGGTGTGCAGCAGAACCTCAATCTCATCCCTCAGCTTGTGGGAGGCGGCTCGCTGGCTCTGGGACTGCAGGATGTTGTCATCGGTGAACTTGGACCAGGACTCTGGTAGGGAGAGGCTGATAGAGAAGAACAGCAGAGACACAGCTTTTATCCACCGTTAAGAGCAGGAGGTTTTAGAATCACTATTGCACAGGAATGATTCATTGATTGTAATGTTGGTTGATTGATCAATCATGCATTCATTCATCCGCATGTTCATTGATAAGTTCTTCAATTGGTTCATTGATTCATTAATCAATGCATTAATTGGTTCATTGATTCCTTAATAAACTAATTAATTTGATCATTGGTAACACTTGACAATAGCGGTACATAAATTAACAATTCTAATTAGTTATAGCAATAATAAGCATTATTATATAGCTACTTGCTTATTACTGCATTACATAATGTAAATGAATGGTAAATTAATGTACCCTTATTGTAAAGCGTTACCGGTTCATTCGTTCATGCATTCATTGATACAGTCATTTCATCGATACATACATACATCAATGAAATAATGGGTTGATTCATTCATCAATGTAGCCATATTCTTCAAAGTACTAATTGTTTTGTTATAGTAATTGTATCATACATTCTCTGCTATGTTCCAAACATGCCTCCGGCCATCCCACATTATTCCTGCAGACACTAACTGATGAGTCCATCGCGGTGTTGACGGGGAACTCACGAGGGGTCCAGTCTGTCGACTCCTCTGTAGTAGCTGATCCCATCTGAAGTGTTCCTCAGATGGTGACACCTGTCGTCTATCCTCTGGGCTGTCACTTTGTCGCTCAGATCCCTCTCGAGCTCATGCTGGGCCGCTCGGTTTGACCTGGGTTAACCCGCGGAGCACAGGCCACGGTTGAAAGGCACGCCGGTATGTCGACAAATTGCTCCTGAAATTCTTCATGGCGATTGTAAAAAGTGTATTGTATGCCCTTGGTGTTACGGTGGGTTAAACTTGGGCTATTGAAACTGTGTTCATTGCTGTGAGGTTTGTATATGTTATATGATGAAGTTGGATTCAAACATAAAATAACAGGATGCATATATAGAACATGAAACCCTGTATGTCTTGTTCAAGACTCACGCCAGTTGAGCGATGGCTCTGTCCAAATGTCGCCTCATTCTTTCCTGACAGGATTTGATGACTTCCACCTCCTGCACGCAAAACAACACAACACAGATATGAATTCATCATTTTGATGAAGATTATTGAAATCTGCACTGTACAAACTACTCACACACACTCAAGGACACAAGTGATATATGGATGATACCTTTATAAGGTTCTTCTCCACGCCATCGTGGACCAGGTCAATAGACATCCGCCTCTCTCTGTGATAGAGACACTCTTGGGATACCTGTTGACAAATTAATCCTCCAAGTCAGGTGAAGATCTCCTGCCAACCAGCGAAAGATCTTCCATTACAGATCGATATAATGATGTGCAAAGTGCAAAGTCTTCCGTTTTGGTCACCAGAAGATCACTGAGAGCCATCTCAAACAGCCCTGTGTACAGTGAAATCAAATGTATTGTTACCTCAGAAAATCTATACAATGGGCAGCAGAACAAGACTGGAAACGTGATATGGATGTCCCTATGGCAACTTCATACACCTTAATCAGGCATTGGAATACAATATAGGCTTGGAAATCGTGTGGGTATAGGGGAAACTGGGAAGATTAAACCAGAAAATTTGAGATGGGATAAATGGGATGACAGGGCATTAGCCCTTTAGGTTCAGTCATTTTGGGAGAAAGGCATTGTGTAAATAGGAGATGATTACAGTTCCTTGAGGTGAGGGATAGATTTAATTTACTGATTAACCAGTCACTCATTTTAGACGGGTGAAAGCGGTCCGATTAAGATTAAAAAAAAAACATTGGTAAGAAGAAGATGAATTTATATTGTGACGTTTGGGTCCTGGCAAACACCTCCTGTCATTGGATATGGAGGGTATCACCATCTCTCCAGTCAGGTCAGGTGGAATACAACCTCGACGCCCAAAAGTATTCTGGGTAAAACAACACATTACCTGGACGCCTCCTATAGAAGGTTGCCTGGTAACTTAAACAGGACAGAATGTGACCTGATTAGCAGTGAATGAGGCCCTCGCTTTGTTGTTAACTGACCTATAGGACCCACACTAAGGGGCCCTGCCAGCAATAGCAAGTCGAGGTCCATTCGGTCCATAGATCCATCAATTATACAAACAAATGCAATGCTGGGCTGCGACGGCTCGTTGATGGAAGTTACCCATACAGGCGTATTCAAGTCCACAGTTCATAGAGGTAGACACTCGATATCACGCCAACACACAAACACACACATCCGCCCTGTAAACACAACCCCCGACCTGCAGGGGTCCTTCGGTCTCGGCCAGCCCCCTCTCCAGCCTCCTCTTGACCTCGGCGAGCGCCGCGATCTCCGTCACCATGTTGTCTATCTCGTGGTTGAGCTCCGACCTCCAGAAGACGATGTCATTCAGGCGCTCCCCGATGTTCTTGCTGGTGTACTCCTGGGTGCGGCGGGTCAGCTGCTCGCGGTCCTGCATCAGCCGCAAGGTGTCCTTCCGCAGCCGCTCCGCGCTGTTCCGGGAAGACTCCGACTCGCGGTAGTTGCTCTGGTTGGACTTGTACCAGTCGTCGGGTGTGTAGCGGGTGCTCAGGATGGCTCTGTTGGACGGGTAGTACATGGTGTTGGAGCGCACCAGGTCCAGGCTCCCGTCCCTCCCCTGCTGGATGGACGGGATGGCGCTGCCGGCCCGGAGGTAGCTGTTGCTTCTCCACTGGTGGGAGACGGGGTTAAAGGTGAGGGGCAGCTGGGTGCCGCGGTAGCTGGAGGCCATGGTAGAGATGGCGGGCAGGAAGTGGCTGGTTTTGGGCCGCGCATAAGTGGCTGTCAGGGTGGATCCCAGGAGCTCCATCGTGAGTGATTTTTGATTTGATTCCCCTGGTTTTGCAAATTTAAAAAAGATAGATTTGCCGATAATATTTTCAACAATGTTTAAAATGTTATCGAATTTCTTACAATATTCATGCATTTGCATTGTTATATAAGTTTCTGAATTTCACTTGAACAAATAAAAAAGCGCAGACGATGAACATGATTCTTATCTGTATAACTATTGACACTGACGGTTTCTCTTTATATATTTATCTACTTATTTCTATTTCAGTTTAACAAAATACAAAATATTTTTTCTAGTACTATTACTAACTTAGTAGTAGGCCTACTCTTATTCTAAGCATAAACCTGCAAATTAAGACTAATTGTAGTCTAACTCAATTTACATTAATTCATTTTCATTTGATTATTTAACATGATTTGAGTTTTAAATTTACCTGGATTTATAAGTGCAATTATTCTTACCGGTTTTAAAATTGCCATAGAATAAACAAGTCGAATAATATACTAAGAAGCAAAGGAAATAATTGTCACTTACCAAAAACAGAGATTTTCTTTTGACAAAAATCCGTTTCTGGACAGCTCGGTGTGTCCCAGCACTTAGTAGCGCTCACCTGGGAATGAGCTCAAGAACGCGTTAAAGGTACACTCTCATGCATTATTGATAGGTCAAGAGTTTCAAGCCATTCATTCAACTTCAAGCTAGCCAATGGTAGTGGTGGTGGCGGTGGTGAAACACTAGGCTGCACTCAGTAGAATAGGCTGTCCAAGATTTCTGTTGACACAGAAGCAGTTGCCATGGGTTACAATGGGAGAGGAGTAGAGCTGTTGGATGAGATTTAAGGATTAATTGTGAGCAGGTGCGCTGACTTTACTGAAGTAAACACAGAATTCCTAACTGTCACTGTAACAACTAACAACTAACTAACCTTTTCTAGTTCTGTAGAGTGTATTTTTTATTTGTTATTCTCTGGTTCAAAACGGTTGTTTGAGAGATCAGCCCTTATCAAATGGTCTGAAATGGGTAAAGTATAACCGAACAAGCAGGTCAAGCATAGCTTGTTCACTTGACATTCTCATTCTGTACGACCTCAGCTTCTCATCCACTTTGGATGGCTTTGACTCATGTTCAGATTGCATTGTTTATTATTCTGACCGTGTTTAAGAATCAAGTCTAAATCCACCTCACGGGCGTACTTGGAGCTAATATTTACGCTGAGGCTAAGAAGGCTACACTGATGTTTATCCAGAAAAGACAACAGCAAGGTTGACCCTCTCCCTCACCGTGAGACAACCGGTCGTGTGGGTTACAGTTCCCTGCTCAATGATTCATGTCACAGGAAGAGTCCACGCAAGACACTGCTGCACACAATAATAATCTGTGTTGTGTTACCTACCTGTGGGAACGGGTATCATTTACACTAATCTGTTCAGCGAGGGGTGGACAGACAGACGATAGCCTGCTTTCCACAGAGGAGCCGTACAGGGTACCGGGGCTCATTCCTGATATCACCAGATTTTAAACGGAGCAAAGTTTGACACATTGTTTGGCTTTCGCGTGGAAAGACATACAAATACCATATGTGTGTAGGCGTTAACGACTTACATGGCGCAAGCCATGCTTATTTTGAAGCTACTGCAGTCAGTTGAAAAAATTTACTTTTTGTAAATCCTTTTTGTTTAGAACATGAAGTGTTTTCTAAACACAGTCATTATGTTGGTTTAGTTTTGTTTCTGTTATGGAGGGTGATGTCCTCATGTCCTCCGAGGGCTCCTCCCCATTGTGTGCTCTTCCATAGCATAGCGTGAGCCTCTCAACGATAGTGTGCTGCGATTGGCTTCCTGGCCGTCTGTTGCTTTTACTAGAAAAACACAGCATCACTGCTTTTCAACAAGCGTCGGTATCCTCGACAGCAGACTGGCTGAGGCACGCCAATCCCAAAGTCAAAGAGGTTCTCGCTGATGTCATGGGTGACGTTCATTGTAATTATAATGTAATGGGTCCAATTTTTTGCTATTTGGCTCTTACTCTATTGCTTATTCCTCATATTCATTCACTATTCATTCAAAATGTCAAATGTCACAACCGTCTTTTGACCAGAGCTGATCCTACAACAACATGTACAACATGTTTCCTATAGACCATGTTACCTGTAGACCCTCACATTGATTTATGCATATAAATGCAACAAAACACCATTTATATTCCCTTGATTACGATGACTATTTGGCTTGCGGGCATGTCCACAACGTCTAGTAGTGAGGAGGCGGGGCTTGATAGTGGAGCTTCTCACAGCGGGCCCGGCAACTACTGTCACAAACATAGATGTTTAGATTTAGAATGGAATGACATGTCCATTCTCTGTCCCTCCCCCAGCCGAGTTGCCTCAGCATCACTTAACATGGCGAGGTTGAAGAAGGCCACGCCGAACGCGCAACTATGCCTCCCTGACCTCAGACTCTATAAATACACCCCAGAAAAAGTATCGGAAAGCCATCCCACCAATTTGAAATTCCTCCACTCGGTTGGATAGAGTTCTGAGGGTCCACGGCTCCCCCCAACCCCCCCACTCACCATTCTCCGTAGGGACCCCAGCCCAGAACGTGAGTGAAATATTTATAAATGTGTATATACTGTATATGTATATATATAGAGACCTGTGGCCTACTCACTTTAGTAGTAGTTTCTGAGGACAGAGGCAGGTTCCCTCATGTGTACACATATTGGAATCCAAATTAAACTAATGAGTAAGCCCAATGTTGACTCAGATGTGGCCAGGGCGTGTTTAAGATTTAAAGAGAGGGATTGTGTAAAATTACACAAGTTCAGAAATTGCATCCCAAAATAGTGGTCAGCTAGCAAAGAATCCATGACTATTAAAAATAGTGGCAACACTTTACAATAAGGGTACATTAATAACCATTAATTAGCATTAGTCGATGCAGTAATAAGCCTCATTCTATAGCATTAGCATAGGGTTTAGCGTTAGGGTTAGGATTAAGGTTTGGTTAAGGGTTAGGGTTAGGGTTGGTGGGTTAGCATAAGGGTTACACCATTACCTTAGTTAACATGAACACCATTAGTAAACATGAACACATTTAGAAAAGTATTACTTGAAAATTTGTTAACTGTTTATTAACTGTTAGTTAACGCTTATTACTGTATTAACTAATGTTAAATAATGGTTAAAGAATGTTTAATTAGAGTGTTACCAAAATACTAAATATGGTACTGGACGTGAGTGCTTGTCTTAGAACATTTTCAAATTGTTTGTATTCAACCTTTTTGTTCGTATTTAACAACCACAAAACTAAACAGTTTGTGTAATGTAACATGGTAAAGATGTGGGGTGTAGTGACCGAGGAACAACGTCAGCCCAAGCAATCTATGAATTCTGGCAACCAAAAGCTGATCCTTGTTTATAAACCTGGCAACCACTTCTAACCGTTGACTCGTACCGTTGGGCTCCAAACAAAAACAATGACAACCACTTCCTGAAAGTGTTTGAGTATGTCTACAATTGTGGAAACCGTTATGATTGGTTTGTAAAAAGGTACTGCACTGCTTCTCTGGACATTATTGGTGGTTTTAAAAGGGGCAGGTATCATAATCCCAGTATGAGGTACTTGACACCTCAAATGGATTCGTCCTACCATGGCCCCCGTAAGAGAAGTGATACAGACTGGCATTTGGACAGCAGAGACGCTAAGAATGACTGAACCTCAAGCCAAAGAGAGCTCAGGTGACAGCGAAGGGCGTAGACATGGGGTTTGGATTTCGATATTTGCTCAATGTGTGTTTGAGGGTAACCTAGACGGCCTGAAACAAAGTTTTGCCCTGGAAATAACAACTTTGGAATCCACTGGGCCCTCACCGCACGTGTGCATACATACAAAGAGACACTTTCCCTCCAATTGACAAAACACACACACACACACACACACACACACACACACACACACACACACACACACACACACACACACACCCACACACACACACACACGCACACACACACACACATACACAAACACACTTACACACACACACACACACACACACACACACACACACACACACACACA
>OMKX01054871.1:0-19424 GCA_900302425.1 Brosme brosme
AAACCCCTATTCTCAAACCATGGAAAAATAACAGATTTTATTTTTTTTTCCCACTTTCGTTCCCACTTTATCCAATGAGAGAGAATCCCCAAAGAGGCGGTCCTCTCTCTGCATGTTCACGCACACAGGCAGCAGGATTTCAGTAATGACAGACAATGGCGGAACACGCCGAGCTACTGATTCCAGGAACGGCTTACACAACTAAAAACACTGCTGAAGAAAAGGAAGAAGAAAAGAAAGCTGCCAGGAAAAAGAGACAGGATTCATGCAAGCCCCGCATTTATATCGGGTGGCCTTCGATCGGTGGAAAAAACATGTGGTGACGTGGGGAGGAGGGAGGGGATCGGACTGCCAACTGCAATAACGGACAGGAAGTTAGCCAAATCAACGACATGGCTTACGGCCCATTTAACATTAGGTCGGTTTTATTTATGTCTGTCGTAGCACAGACAACGTATATTAACTTGACTTGTTGTGTCTACAGTTGCACGGCCATAATTATATCGAATGGAGCCAATGTCACAAGCAACACCTGTGTTTTTCCTACTGTGAAAAGGGCCCATTGAGATTTAAACCTGCCCTTCATGTTTGTTGACATGTGCGCCAAATGCTCATTGACCCATCAGACCTCAGAATTTGCGGTCGACAAATCAAATATCACATCACTCTGAAAACGAATTGATCCAACTACTAATTGAAGACAGACACACACTTCATTTTGACATTGATGCTAATCTAGCAACTCATGAGTTGCATATACCCTCAGGCTTATCTTTATAGGTCTCAGTGGGCCTCAGAGGGTCAAGCACTTCTGGGCGCTGGCTTAAAACAAACATCACACTCTTTAAAACACGTTAAACACAGTGTATGGCCAGCGACCACAACCCTATCTAGGCTAGTAGTGCGGTGAGCAGAGCATTAAACGGACATACCTATACGCACACACCTTATTACGGATGGCAAGAATCACAATAACCTTGTTGTGGTCTTTCATTTAATTTGAGCTGCATACCGTTCAACTCCTGTCAGAGCCCTGCTATGCGGATCTCCTGCTCTACACAATAGCTTGTGTTTGCCGTGTTGACTCAGACACAGGCTGATAGATGTGTACACACGCATATCCCTTACGCACACACGCACAAACACACACCTTGGGGTAGAATTCTTCAGATTTGGTTGTAGTGGTATAATGTGTGAGCATGTTACAACGTGTTCAAATGGGCAAGACGGTGAGTCTAGCCTGCTCTGCACATAGATAAGCACACCGCACAGGGAGGGAAAGGAGAGTTGGACGAAGAGTTGTTACTGGAAAGCAGAACAGGCGTTCAGTCAAAATACTAGTGGGACGGAATGCAACTCCAGTTAACACAACAGGGATTTTGCATCGCCCTTCACATCGCAATGACCGCCTCCATTTTGGAAGCATAGGAGACACTATGCTGGTAGTAATGTTTTTTTGGTCATTGTTTTGTAATTAATCGTGAAGGGATTTGTCTTTATGGGGAGACATTGTTGGGTTGGAAATTGCCACAGCGTTTATCATGCGAGACGTGGCATGACAACGTTTTCTTCAGCCTAGGTTATGGTATATTGTTGTGATTTAGGATTTTGGCAACAAAAAATCCCATGGTGCATTTGGATTTACAAGCCCTATTCTGGCTCTGTACGCCATTCTGTTCTGTTCTACATCCACGCATGGTTCTGTCCAAACAGAATCGAATGTATCCCATGATCATCATCAACCGTTGCTTGTGTGTTCGTGTAATCATGTATATAATAACCTTTCCTACCATACACCACAGAGACCATAGACCACACTTCTGATATCTCAATCCTCTAGCTATCATGCATTTATGCTTTCACATATAATCTTTTCATTTATTTATCTTTAGACTTTTAACTCTGAGTATGAGTATTATTCCACATTCTTTAGTACTTTATTGCATAATTCTTTAATTCTCTTTTTCTCTCCTGCCTCAGAATTTCCTCTATTTATGTTTTCTTTTTTCCATTATAACTTCGGCTGAAATTTCTGTCATATATTTCAATACATTTTATTCAATCATTTCTGAAGCACTCATTATATACGCTTCTCAATTTAGTTTATTTTGGTTCAACCAAAATAAAATAAACTGAACGGGCGGGCAGCCAGGTGAATAACCAAAATAAACCTGGTCACCAAAAAACGAATTAACTAACTATTAGGGAATTAGGAAATAATTTACACAATAAAAAGAAAAAAAAAATTAAAATAAACCAAACACAGAACCAGAGGCACACAACTGATAAAAAACAGCAGAAGCTCTGAGCCATCTCCCAAGCTCAAACATTTTAGTAACTGACTTCTCAACAGCGATCACGGTCACCGCTTACCTCTTCCTGCCGTCCCCTGGAGGCTCCTAGCTGGCGCCACTCCGTCCTGCGTGGGCTCAGAGGGCGGAGGCGGAGGTGACGGGTGAGATGGAGGGGGAGGGGGAGGGTTGACGTCCTGGCCGCCCGCTCGGTCCCCTCGCTCGGTAACGGATGGCGCGGCGGGCGTGCCGCTGACCTCCCTGGTCTGCTTCTGGGTCAGGGGGGAAAGTCATACATACCGTCATCATGCGGGACAAAGGGAGAGGGATGAACGCTAGCTCCTGATGGACTTAACCTCTGACCTTGCCACATCCCGTACACGGGAGCACACAACATTAAATGTTAATACTTCCTTTGAAAAGTTGCAAGCAAATGGATTTATTTTTAGATCCGCATGAACAACAAGTTGTGACATTTCCAATGATACCAACATCATGAATGAGGTCATTGCAGGTATGGAGTTATAAAAGTAGAGGTCATTTATAGCCTGGGAACCAGACAAATCTCGCGAGCTCATGTTTCATTTGCTCTGCAGATAAGGTCTGGCCCACTCCATTGACAAACGGTAACTCACTTGAAGGCGGGTGTCTGTTGAAGTTTAAAACTATTGGATCTGCCAAGTGCCACTCTGGATCTGTCATAATCAATCGCTAGCGTACGCCTTAGCCAACTCCTTCACCACTAACGGAGCCAGCTGGAAAATCTAACTTTCCCCGAACCCCGTTGGGAGAAGCGCCACAACATCATGGCCAACAACAAAACTCAACAAAGCTTGTTCTTGCTCCAGCTTTAATTTGTCAATATTCGGCAGCGTTGCCACAACAGACCGAATAGCTTCGCTCGCATGTTTCTCAATGGTCTTCTGACTACAACTCAAACTGGTGCACGACCTCAACGTCATTGTTATCAGCCACTCCCTCTGTTCGCTGATTGGACGCCCAAAATTTGGCATGGAGAAAACCTACCGCAAACCCAAACCTAGTACTGAAGGAAAATGAAAATTGAGCGGAAGTACGTAGGCGGGCGGTGCCAGGCTACTCACACTCAGACAGCACGCACGCACCAAATTGAAAATCCCTGAAATGTTTGTTGAACTCAATAGCCTTCTTGGTCAGAAGTTGTTCTGTTATGTTTTGTTATTTGAGTAGTACCTTGACAATTGCTGTACTACCTATATCGGAATAAAAAAATGTAAAAAATAGTGGCCCACCCTACTTCGCAAAAGTCCACGCTGTTGAAAAATCCTGGCTACGCCACTGATTAGATGCTTTCATTTGTAGTTCCAATACTGGTAGAATACTTTATCGTATCTACAAAATGAAAAAATATAATTAATGTTTTATCCTGCTGTTCCTCGTTGCATACCTCCATTGAAATATCTTGCATTCCTCCACAGCTCAGGTCGTGTCTCTGCAAGATGGCTGTCAATCGTCATGTTTGAAGCAGCATACATATGTAATATATCAATACCCACTTGGCTGTAGCTGGACCTTCATGGCTTTAGTTTAGTTTGACTGGCATTATACCTCATGGCTAAAAAAAAAAAAACATTTGCATAATAGTTGACTAAAGTCTAAACTTGATTTTTAATTGGCTCGGTTCCTCTGCAACTGGTAGCATGGGTAGGTTTAGAGTGAGTTTGTAAAGGAAATGCAGAGCTTCACTATGTGGTGCAACATACCTGCTGAAGTGTAGCAGACTATACTGTGCCCAAATATTGCCCCCTGCTTAATGGGTTTGGTTTATGTGATAGACACAAAGAAAGTAGAGTCAGCCCACCGAATAGTCACAACTGTGTCAAATACAATATCCTACTCTGAACAACAGAGAAATTGTGTTTTGATATGAATGACATATAATTAGACTAGACAGAGATAATTTTGTAATCAAATAAATGAATTGACTTAGTCCTTGTCTTTAACCTGAGTCAATCATTGATTCATCAATGTTCTCATTCATTCCTTCCTGCCACTTCCTGTTCCCATCCCCAATGTTACCTAAATTACACAATACCATTAATGGATCATGGGCTTGTTTTAGCTCATTGTTCTTATTTCTTCCATCCAACTTATTATCCACGTGTACAACTGTATTTGCAGTAAGTTACACAATATATGGTGGCTTACGGATGTTTGGCAATAGACACAACTTTAGCTCATTAATAGACTTGATTCTTTGACGTTACATGCAGCTTAAAGGTTTCTTGTACAGACATCTATTGGGGAATAGGCAGCCTAGTCCTTTCTTAAAAAAATGCTCAACATCACATCAGTCTAATATGATATGAAGCTGTTCCTCCTCATCTGCAAGCATGGACCAAGCTTTTTAGCCTGCACCAATAGCGGATACAGACACAAATATTATCTCTGCTCTTTTTTTCCCTGTACCACCGAGGCGGGCGTTGGTCAACATCTGGTGAAATGGGCCAGTGGCTGTGACCTGGGGCCTGAGGGCCGGGGGAGGGGAAGCCACTGACCAGGGGAACAGGGGCAGGGCTTCTTTTCAGGCTTGGTCAGATTTGGACACAACTGGGCAGTCCTATCTAGTACAGAAATAATAAATATACTTGTATAGGTTTATTTGTATTAAATCATGTACACATAGTTTTTTATATTTGTCATATTAGAGATTATATTATTTCCTATCTCTTTGGTCATTTAGAAGAAGTTATTGATAAACGCTTCATCCCGAATTATCCCATATCCGGGCCAATTGCAAAGACATTTTAAGGCATTTTAACACATTAGAAAGCATTCATGTGACTGACACACCCCTAGAAAGATTAGATTCTCAAGTTTTGGTCTATCATAACCATTGTCTTTTTCTAAACGAAAGACAAAAAATATAAGAAGCATGTAACAAAGAGATGTATTTATTTCATAACGATCTACACAAACAATATGTGTACGTGTATGTGCAACATATGAAAGCTGTGTCCACTGATTCTAACAGTCCAAACCATATCACTCTTTGGGTAACACTTGCCAAACTAGAGTCAAAAAACAATCATGAACAGAAAAAAATGATGTCTTACCTTTGTTGTTTTTGGTCATCAAAGTTGTATTTATTGTTTATTTCAGGCGGAAATGAAATCTTCCATTTACGTTGTGTTCTAGCTTTATTCACAATAACCAAGTACTATCTACATCCATTATTTCACTTGCACAGCAATCTCACAGGTGTTATTTATTTTGGTACCAAGATTACATAATATAGCTCTTGCAGTTGTGGAGATATACTCTATTTACTTTGGGTTAATATTTTCATAAAAAACCTCGGCCTAGAAATAGGCCTAGTGATAACGAAAGTTCTGTGGTTCCCAACCTCAATTAAACAAACTCTTAGTAAGAGATTGTTGTTTTTTATAGGATCTATTCTAAAGTAAAAATAAACCAAATCAGGATTAGCTGTAGATAGTCTTCTCCGTTTCTTTTTATACTCATCAAGTCTGTAGTAGATGGCTCTGTCTGTAGACACACACCTGACTTTAGCACCTATGTAGTCCCCCTGTATACAAATTAGTCCTGTATATAGGGCTGTGCGATATGGACAAAATCTTCTATTACGATATGGGTCATTTCGTGTGTGTGTGTGTGTGTGTGTGTGTGTGTGTGTGTGTGTGTGTGTGTGTGTGTGTGTGTGTGTGTGAGTGTGTGTGTGTGTGTGTGTGTGTGTGTGTGTGTGTGAATATCACGATATAGTACATTTTCTGTAAATTCTATGAAAAGAATGTCTACCCATAATAACCACATGCCTCATGACTACTTTTTAATAATCGTATCGACTTAATACAAATGAAAAGCACTTTCTCTTTTCTCCTTTTATTTGGAAGTGACATAGAGCAGAACTCACAAATGAGAAAAAACAAGAAGGGATATTGAACATATGAAAAACTAAATCAATATTAAGGTAAAAAACAGTGTTGTATGAAAATAAAAAGTAAACATCACTCTGATTCAGAAATCTCCAGTACTGCAGCCAGTAAACCGAAGTACAATATCAAAATAAAATATCAAAAACAAATATAAAAACACACGTTTAAAGTTTCAGAATTCAACAACAAACATCCAATAAACGACTCGGCTCGTCCACAGGTCCGTTGTTAACGTGTATGTGAACCTACTGTTTCAGCTGGATTAGAACACTATAACGTTATGCGATTTAAAAATTAAAAAAAAAAAAGGGTTTTGGGCTAAGCGTTCTAGGAAGGGCGTCTTACGACCAATGGCAACTTTGTGGTACTTTTTAGTGTGTTTGCAAAGCAAGCCACACTATTGTTATCGTGTTTTCTTATTATTTTTATTCTTCTGCCTGATTTTCGGTTATTATCTCCTACAGTGATGCAGGTATAAAAATGTAGCCCATGGCAAATAATTGCACATATATTGGTTTATTATCAATATTTATAATATTAATATTTAATATGGAAAGAGAAGGGGGCAAAAACGCTAAAATCAACCACTCCAAACCTGAACACCTGAGAGTTCTCAAATAAAATAAGCATATGCAGACCGGAAGTACGGAGGTCTCCAAAAAGTTCTGTCCCGCTATGACCACGGGGGGCGCTATAACTCGTGGTCAAACCTATGCGGCCGTGAGCCGCGTCCCGTTTCATAAAAAATTCTGAAACTTGGTATCTGGGCCTTATTTGACATGCTGAATCTTTTTGCAATGGGACCCATAGGTCCATCGGGATAGATTTGACTGTACGTTGAATGTTTTGGAAAACCTTGTAAAAAATGTAAAACAGGAACCGTAAGCTCAAATGACCCACGATTTGAGACACACACTCCTTAACACTGCCCGACCTTAGTTTTATTTTGTTGTTGATTCCTTAAAAAACAGCTTAGTTATGGGCGATTTATGCGGAAATATGATTATGCAAATGAGACGCAATTGTTCAACAAAACCCAAGTCCACTTCAGAGAATCCCAGAGGCCTAAAATTTGGTGTGCCCATCAAGGACCACCCCCTAAGGTAATTTCAAAAGTTTCGTTTTGGTAGCTAACAAAATGGCGTCACAGGGTCAACTTCAAATAATCACTGTTGCAGGTGCTCAGCGAGCAATTTTTTATAATGGAAGTCAATGGGGAAAAAACGCTGACTTCAACCATTCCGAAGGCAAACAACTCAGGGTTGTCAAAGTTGGTACACATATAGAAACCCTGCTTAAGCAGGCCTCCAAAAAGTAATGTACCTCTTTGGAGACAGGGGGCGCCATAACTCGCGTTCAAACAAAAACAATCAGCCCAATTGTTCAGTCAATCACAAGTCTGCTTCAAAGCGGCGCAGGGACTTGGAACTCAGTGTGCTCGCTCATTAGCCTCGGTGGCATTAGCATGTCGGAATGCTCATGGAATATTGCGCACATGGCGAGTTGGCGCAACCACGCTTTTTCTTTCGGACGTTCGTTCTGTTTCACGCACCTCCATCCATGTTTGTTTCTGTATTTGTCGCGCACCTGTAGTGAACTAGAGGGAAATATCTATTGGAAATATCTATTGATAGATATTTATCTCGTCCCCTGATATATATCTCCATATCGCACAGCCCTACCTGTATATGCAAAGCTCATACCCCTATTTCAGATGTCATACAAAAAATATAATACACGAAACTCCATGGATCTCTGGCAGTGGCATATGGTGTCTTAGAGGCGTGGTGGTAGCTGGAAGGCAGTGAGAGGTGAAAAAACACCACCTTATCTCATTGTTGCAAAAAAGCAGTGGAATGCAGCTGGAATCTGATTACAATGGTGGTCCATGGCCTTGGCTACGGGAAGGGGATTTAGGTGGTGTTTCATGCGTTCTTGGTAACAAAAGGCCGCTGGTGTGTATGGAGAGCATTGGGGTGCAGTTTTCTAGCCAGGCAGCCATGGACCAAGAGGATGACTACACTGTGGGAACGCTTGTTGCTCTCTAATAAGATTTAGCTTTAGCATTAGCAGATGTGTAATAATGAGAACACTGTCCATTCTTTTATTTTTTTATATAAATGTCTCTAGGCAGTGTTATTGGGTAGAGAAGGAGATGCATGTGGCTATTTTTATAAGCTGGGTTTACAAAAATAATCTCTTGAAGGTTAACTGCAAAATGTATGCTTTTAACACTGCCTACTACTGTGCAACATTCCATTTGTTGGGTCATAGCCTCTTTCTGCGCCTGCAGCCTCTGCCTAGACCGCTAGGTGATAAAGAAGAATTTAGTTATTTTGAGAAGTGGTTATAGTTTCTTATGTAATGTGTTTAGGAGATGATTGCAATTTGTATTGCTTGTTGGGCATAAAATCGTCCAACTTCATATTGGCTCTGTTTCTAGCTCTTATGTAACCTAATGCAGCAGCTTATTCACATGTTGACAATGAAGTACTTTTTTGTGTCATTGACGTCTTTGATAAAACTAGCTTTCTGATATATTCTAAACAAGTGTAGTGTAGTTGGCCTAGTTGTCCATTGATGTATTATTTTGGTTCTGATAAAGCATGGCGCTTTAGCAAAATTCCCCATTAAGATTCTCCAGTAAGAAACATTAACCCAGTGGGCCATCATATATGCACTTATGAATGTAGGAGCTTTTTCTTTTTGTGTGACATTGTCTTCAACTACCTTCCCCGCGGCAACCTCCCTGGGTGTGCCGGTAGTATCATAGCATTGCAGCCCTCTCATTGACAAACCAGTTGGAGTACAAATAGCCATTGACAAGACGGGGCGTCCCAAGCCTTAACTGGAATGCATTAACATCACCATATATGGACTGGATCCAAGTGATAGGCTGTTGCCTGTCTTGCATTAATGGGGTGGAATCATATACTATAATGGGTATGCAGTGCAATTACACTACATATATGTATGTACAAATAAGAATGTCATCCGTCTTGGATTGTAATTGGATCCCTTGTTTTGGGTTTTGCTCAAATAGGCTGAGTTATTTAGGACGCCCTACTCGTACTAGTTTGAGTTCTCATCCTAGCCTGATAACTTTGGTAGAAAATATTGTTTGGTGCATTAGCTTAATCTGTTTTTCTAAACCACTGCAATCACGTGGTCTGTTTAAGTGTGTTTTGGGGTTTCCTCAATACTGTCATTTTTCCAATGCTACTGGAAACATGGATTTAGGCATTTTTTCTTGAGCTACACTGTAGCTCAAGACCTGGAAAACGATCCTTCTGGAATACACTGAATGCAAGCTTTCCTGCCTTTATTTATGGTTTTTGTATCTTTAATCATACACAATTTGTTTTCTCAGTCTCCTTTATCAATGCAGACTTGCATAACATTTAAGACAAAGCCCTATTTCATCACTACTATTTGAATATCATGTTCTGACAGTCTTCCCTTAAGCAGGCGTGGATTAAAAGCATGTTTGTTGCATCTGTTGTTGTTTGAGCATATTACTTGCTCCTACTGACTAGGAGGCTGGAGTTTTCATCATATGGGCTGCCATTGACATAGGGCAGGAGTCGTATAATAGCCTACAGCGTCCTCAGTGGTAAACATCACATGCTAATATCAGATTTCACACTGCAGTATGTGGTTAGACTAGCGGACTATTGAGAGGAACCCATTTGCCAGCCAAAGGCTATCATGTCCCCTTTAGAAATGTCCGATGTCTCCACGGAGACGGAAACAGGCTCAAGAGAAGGTTGCTGGGATGTTTTGTCCCACTGCTCCCATTTCCTGCTAGTAATTTCCTCAGGGCTCGTGGTTGCCCCGGCCTATCAGTAGAGGGAAGATTCCTGGTGTGATCCTGAGTGGTCCTCCATCCTTCTCGCCACATCAGCCTCAGCTCCACTGACTCTCAGATTAAACAACAGGTATATCCTGTAAATGTAAAGGGCCAACCATCCTCACCACACCAGACCGGAGCAGACATACGGTCTGCTGGGGAGACATACGGTCTGGGGTCTACTGCATCTGGGTCAGGCCACTGTGCCACGTGATCCAGTAGGTTTACATCAGAATCGGTTCAGTAGATCAAAGGGCTTCTCCTTTCTGACCAGATCACAGATTGCAACAGCCACCTCTGTTTGTTGGGATCCTGTTGGTTATGGCTGCATGATTTGTCTTGGATGGATTGTTTTGCGGTGATGTATTTGCCAACTGCTCCTTTGGCTTTGTCATGGTGACTTTAGCAACCAACACACTCGACAACAAGCAGAGACTCGTCATTCAGCCATACGTGCAAACACGTTTATTATTTGATGGATTTATCGTTTGTGTTTGGTTGTTTTAGCTAACCAGAGTATGCTGTGTACTTTATGTGTGGAAATATTGCTTCCATTTCCAGCCCAGTCAACTGGAAACCTTATCTTCTTTACAGGGTTGAAAGGCCCTTAACTAAATCGTCATGTAACTAGTGTGCATGCCTCAATGTTTTACAATCACCACACCCAGGTCGTTGCCTCCATTAGCAGCCCAACCCTCCTCTTAAACCTTTCATTTTAATTTTCAGTACAAGCCTAGCTTGGCCTATGTTGGAATTATGGAAAATAAAATGTGAATGGTGCAATGATTACACAAATAAGATGGAATTCTCTTTCAAATATTGTTTTGTCTTTCACAATGTATCTGTATCCTAGCAGTTGAACAGCAATTGAATGACTACTATATTGCGTTATGTCACTAAACTACCCAAGAGCCTGTTTCCTATGAACTTGTGGTCCATCTGTACATGTGATGAATTGCACAGCACATGTGATGGGAAAATAGTCTGGCAGAGGCCCATGCTTCTACTGAATAACAGTGGGATGCTGTACTTTCTGTACATAGCTGTACATGTGATCAAGAAGTTCAGTGCACATTGAAGACAATGTGAGGTTTTTACAGTGCAACTGAATGTGCAATAAACTTGGATTTCGTGTATAAAAGTGTATTGTCTTGGGCAAAATGTCTCAGTGTAACTTTGCATGCCATTATCTAGCTAATGTGTTGCTGGCAACAGTAGATCACAAACAAGAAAAAACAGCTTAAACAAAAGTCTTTCTCTCAGTAGTAGCAGGAAACGTATTCATGCTAAAGGTTGGTCTATCTATGCTTTATTTATGTAACAAAATTAGTGGCTGTAGGTCTACTCGATCTTGAACAAGAAACTGCACTATTGGCTACACTAAACAGCCTGTGAGATGTTTGTGAACCAAATATTTTGTGCCATTGTGTTGTATGTTGTACAAGATCCAATACAAATTAAATGTGCAATGAATTTTTGTTTCCCTTACATTCATTCCTTTGTCACCTGTGTGTGACATCACATTTTGGTAATTTAATCCAGAAAGTAATTGACCATGCTGTTGTGGAAAGGGTGATAAAGAAATAGATATTTGAAATATTTATTGGAACATATGTTGTCGTGTTATTCTAATTATGGGGGGGAAATGCTTTTGTCATAAGACCAGCCTCTGCATTAGAAACCGTTGGTGAATGGTGATTGGTTCCTGGTCATGGCTTGCTATCACAGAAGCATATGATAGATATTGATCCTTCCCTGTTGTGCATTGAGCAGAGCATGGTGTGACTGGCGCTCAGCCCTCAAGAATGGACTTATTGTCTATGGCTATTGACTAAATTGTGGCTATTTAAAAAAAACATCTTTAATTGTTTACTCAAAAAATACCCTTTTTTTTTCACAATCTTCCATATGCCAAATGTATTTTCTAAACGGATGCAGGTGATGTATTGGATTTTTCTTAATAACTATGGTACTATGTATTTTGAATGATGATGCCTTACTGCATTATATTGTCATTTTGAGTAAATGGTTGAAATATTTGTACATTTTTTTTTTCTGAAAGCAGCCATTAAGAAATGTTTTTCGAACAGCTGCAACTAATGTGTTTGATCAGTACTGCTGTTTTGAAGCCTTGGACATTCTCACCATAGAAGGCATATTGCACTACGTTAACGGAACCCAATATATTTTTTCTGTCTTTTCTGTTTTTACATTCCGGGACTGGTATTTCCCTGTCGCTAAGCAACCTTTACATGTTGGTAAACTGGGCCTGCAGACCTGTGTAACTGGGCAGAAAAGTCTAGTCCAAGTGTCTGCTACAGTCATGATGAGTCATGGCTCACACCCCGCCGACCACAAAATGTGTTAGCTGAACTTGCCTAACATGCAGTGCGGCAAACCATGTGGAAAGATATAGGCCTACATGTCTGGGGTTTCGTGCTTAATTTGCCTTCATTTGGCTTTCTCTCAATATTCACAATGTTCCATTATTGGTTGGCAGGTTCAGACATTTAGTCCATACTTAGTAAGCCAAATCTGTTCTGGTAAGAATAGGACATTTCAAATGGAGCTGGACATGTAAAGACTTCTTTCATGCTCTTTGTAGGTCAACCTAAGCAAACCAAATAGTTTTTAAAAATGTAACATGCATGTAATGCATTTTATATCCGATCCTTTTTTTCATCTCATAGCAAGATTGTGCATTCTGGTGAGCTGGATTTGTGACAAGGAGGGGGATTTAAAGTGTAGGATATTTAGCCTGTTTCAGCTCGAGGCCGAACACTGAGATTTAAAGAAGATAATTTTGTGCTAAGAGTTCTAGGAAGGAGGGATGAGCCTTATAATGAGCGATGGTGTATATGAAATTTGCCACCCACACCGTGGCGTTATACTTGTGTCCGATAAGCTTAACCCTCTTTGGACAAGGCCATGAACATCATCCGCTGCACAGATGGAGCTCAAAACATACCGTGGCGTTACACTCTAAGTTTCCGAGAAGCTTAACCCTCCCTCTCCTGAAAAGCTTAACCGCTGGCCAGACGTAGCTCCACACATCCACACACACCGTGGCATAAAACTAGTGTCAGAGAAGCTAAACCCTCATTGGACAAGGCCATGAACATCAATCGCTGTGACAGAGCTCCTCACATCCACGCATACCTCGCCGAGGGTGTCCCTCGGTCGTGACGTTTTCGTTCACAAACTGCTTGGCAGAGACTGGCTGAAACATAGGTTTTCAATCCTGTTTTCTCTAAATTATGTTATTATTTTAGTAACACAAAAGCATAGATTACTTTATTGAAGATCATATAAGACATAAAACCACGTTTAATGAACATTTTGAAAAAGGTTTTTGGTTCACTGCCCCTTTTAAGGCTCTAGACGCCCTGACTAACATTATCAAAGCCTCAGATTGGCAAGGTAGGGCAGTTATGACACCCAAGAAGTTTGACTTTGACCCATCAGTAATCATGAAGGTATTTGCGGAAGCTAGTTGTAATTTTTACTTTATGATCTTTATTTTACAAAAGATGCTAAGAAGATAATTTGTCAGTGTTTTCAAATGATCTATATTACTGCTGCAACGTGGAGTGAGATGATTTTTAGTACTGAATTTATTGTTTCAAGGTTTTCTTAGTAGGTGGTTTTGTGTATTAACCTTGAGGAGGGGGCAGTTCCCCTAGTCACAAAACAACAAACAAAACTATTTTTCTTATTTACTGATTCTTCCCAGGCGTGTCATGTGTCCAACAAAAAACATTTTTTTTGCAGTAAGAAGCTGGTGTGTTCCTAAACTAGTTGGCGATCACTCACAATAGTGGCTTTGTGTTATGTGTGTCCAAATGGCAGTGGGGTTATTTAAGTGTTTTTGTCTCAAACACTGTCATTGAGACCTTACCTTTGTCAAAATTGCATTTATGCTCCTTTCCATATCCAGTGTTAATGGTGGTTTAATGTTATGCCCGCCTACTGAAGACTCGATAACAAATTACAAAACGTATATCCTTTTTTAGAAATAAGCTTACATTGTAAAATGTTAATTTCAATTTCATGGTGACTTTATAGACAAGCTAGACTTCTGTTTGAAGGCAGGAAAACCTTCTTTTCCTTTTCTGGGGAAAATAAAAAGAAACTCAGATGTGATGATTTCTTTCCAGCATAAGTCTGCTTGTG
Source organism: Brosme brosme (assembly GCA_900302425.1). Taxonomy (NCBI): domain Eukaryota; kingdom Metazoa; phylum Chordata; class Actinopteri; order Gadiformes; family Lotidae; genus Brosme; species Brosme brosme. The sequence goes on from OMKX01054871.1 coordinate 14,250, forward strand.
TCAATGGCATGTTGTCACTATCCCACTCTGTATCACTTGTAGCAACATGAACTTGCAAAGGTGTTCTTTGATATATTTTCTCATGATCAGTAACTCATACCACAGAATTGTGTGATCTGAAATGACAATGTCGTTGTGATACCCGAAAAAACAAAGTCAAATTCAGATTTTGGAATCATGTGGCCAAAAAGGACAAGAAAACCATATAATTTCGTGTTAAAAAAGTGAAAATGTCTGTAAACTGTTTTTCTATGAATACATTCACTCTTAAATAGCTTTTCTTCAGAAGAACAGGCTTAAGGAGCCATGACGAAACTTCCACATACAGAGGAAGAGCTTCCTGCCTATGATTTTAAGTTTTCGATGAGAAATTTTCTACATGCAACATCCTTCTCTCACACTCGGCTTTACATTTTGACCAACATGCATTATATCAAACTTTATCTCCTGGTCTCCAGTTGGTTCTGGGAGTTGCTATGGAAGTGAAGTGGCGCGTAATGTTGTCTTGTCATACCGGTTTGACTAGGATATCTTAGTCTTTTTTTGTATGACCTAAATATCTCCTGTTAGGCCAGCTTTCCTTTCTCCTCGAGGGCTGCTCAATGTTATTGTATTATATCTAGTGTTATAAGCTGCCTTATGTAATTCAATTTGTCTAACAGTGCAGGTTTATGTTAGTAATAATTTTAGCATGTTATTTTCCCTCAAAAGGTAATGCAATGTTCATGTTTTGCTATAGTTCCATATTGTACAAAAAATATGTAATGTACGGTTTCAATATCTTTTTTAGTTTACTGCAAACTATTAATTTAGGTATGCTGTTTGTAATTGCCAATAATTGCTTATAGGCAAGTAACACATATTTAGCTTTGAATATTTCATTTAATGTTTTTCTTTTCACCAGCTTTGCAAAAAAATGTATAACACCGTCATTACAACAAACAGCTAGAAGTTGTAGTTAACCATATGTATCTAACAAAATGGCAATACACGGGTCTAATCCTCCACCTTCTTGTTCCCTCAGTTCTGGGTTAGTGGGCACATTAGGGGGTGTCTGCAGACAGTGAGTGATCTGTGTGAAGTGAACACAACCTTTTCATGAAAAAGCTCCCGGATACCCCTAGCTTTATTGTGACATGTGGATGCTTCGTATATGCATGGACATTCTGCAAGTCTGAGCCTATCGTCATACAGAGACTTTGAATTTATATTTTTTATGGAATATATGTGCAAGGGTAGTATGTTGTAAGTAATGCATCAGCGCCTTACAAATTGAAATAGTGTAATTAATCACAAATGTGTATTTGCGACACACCAAACATAATATGAGGATGTTTGCTTGATTTATATTTGAAAGCTTTGAGAAAGGACACAAAACAATGTTTCGCAATGGCTAAAGGGTTATTTTGCTAACCTAATATTCTCTCTTCCCAACATAGATATGTTCAGACGAGTTGTACGGCAGAGCAAATTCCGTCATGTCTTTGGTCAACCGGTGAAGAATGACCAATGCTACGATGATATCCGGGTGTCGCGGGTCACCTGGGACAGTGCCTTCTGTGCAGTCAACCCCAAATTTGTTGCCATAATTATTGAGGCCAGTGGTGGTGGGGCGTTCCTGGTTCTTCCTCTGACCAAGGTAAGTCTCGGAGATTTGCTATGACGATGTAAGGGTGCTGTGGAACATTGTTGAGATCGCAGTTTGAAAAGGGGTTTGAACATAAAATTCCTTTCATGGTTAAAGGGCCACTTCACCGATTCAGAACCGGAATTCTATCATTATAAAATCGCTTTTGTAATATTAAAAAAATATATATATATTTTTTTTTTTAAACCCAGTGTTCCCTTGGCCCAGCTTTCCTGATCTAATTTTCTCCTGAGATGACGTCAAACGCGTCATTTGACGCGTCAAACGCGTCATTTGACGCCATCTCAGGAGAAAATGAGATCAGGAAAGCTTGGCCAAGGGAAGACTGGGTTAAAAAAAAAGAAGGTATATTACAAAAGCGATTTTATAATGATAGAATTCCGGTTCTGAATCGGTGAAGTGTCCCTTTAAGTGCCACTCTTGCACTAAGCCCAGAAAACTTTCTAAAACCCATTTTAGAAAATCTTAACATTGCTAAACCTGGAATGCGGCCATGTAGGGTCACTGCATGTTCTTGCATGCTCGCAAACATCTGCCACGCACTACTTGCACTCGTCCATCGCCTTTGCAGCACTGTACGTGTTGAGAATTAAACATTAGCCACGTACAATAACAAAGAATTTCAGCTCTTTGCCTTGTTTCTTGTATTTATCACAAACACATTCATAACTACAGTACATGGTATAGTTTTTCAGCGGATAATACATGGATGGAATTTGACAGATTGATTTTTGAAGTGATGCAACATTCCCTGATGGTCATTAAAGACAAAAGTAACCCAAACTAGTCCAGATGTGGTCCAGTGCCCATGTGTTGGAACACGCTACATTCTGCCTCTAGCTACATCGCTACAAGAGCGAAAGCCATTTCTATGACTAAGCCTCTTGTTTTGTTTTTGTTTTCATACAGCTGAATCTTATCAGTTCCTACAAGCTCTTTAGGTCCATGTCCTCAATAGCAAGTTGAAGATTAATCAGTACTCGGTGGCAATATCAGATTATCCAGCTTGCTGTAAAGGGGAGAAATGTAATGCTATCCTTTGAAGGTATTGTGTTTTTCTTGCTACTCCTTGGGATTATGGTGTGCCTACAGATAACGTGAGATGATTGTATTACCTTCAGATATACGCAGGAGGGATCAGGCATTGTCCACCTAGGATGCTGAACATGATCAATCTATGACATCTAAAGGAGAAACTGAGTCATGAATGTAGATTAATTGTACAGTTCACCAGGAAGCGGGTTTTTGCTCGGCTGAAAAAATGGACACTAAATTTTGATTATTGTAGATACATTTTCAATGACAAAAAATGAATTTCTTTTTTTGAAGCCCTTGAAATTATTATTTTGGAATTTTCCAAAAATGTCCAAATGATTCATAATGCCATAATGCTCAATTCTAGGAGTCCTTATTTAGGTCTGTGTCGTTGTCGGTAATCGTTTTTTTTGCCATGCCGTGGACTGTTTGTACAGTAAATAAACATTTGCATTCCCTAGTTGTCTTGTTAAAAAGCACCATAAGTGCTGACTGTGTGTGGCGAACTCTTAAGCCCCCCCCAGATGGCTTGTTCATCCAGGCTTTGGTAAGTACAGGTACACTACACAACAGAAACCACAGCCATGCCCTGCAGCAGAGGCTTCTGCCTGCATCTCACTACCTCCATATATGGACCTTGTAGGGGCTCCAGGTTGGCTGCGTTGTATTGCCCTCAGGTTTGGGCTAGTGTTTGGCTGTAAACAAGTCTTTAGGACAAACCACGCCATTTCCTTCTAATGCTTGGGGTTATTAGGGTGTAGAAGAGGTCAGGCACTCTGTGAAACCACCAGGTGTTCTCTTTGTAGGCCAGTAATGAGTAGCATTCCTCGAGACCAGAGGTTTTCAAAGTGTGAGGCGTGCCTCCTCTGGGGGACACCCACAAACTTTGGGGGGAAAAGCAGAAATGTGATCAATGATTTAAAAAATACGTTAGTCTCTCTGTGAAACAATAATTGTTTAACAACACTATTAGTAGTTGTGTTCTCTAAACGGGTGCCCAATGTTTCACACTTTGAAAGCCATGCTCTAGATCACAGGTAACATTCTAGCCCATTGCTGTGTAATAATTGCTTTCTTACCTTGGTCTTGGTTCCTACCGTAAGCCCATAACATGTTCTGATAGTGACTGTTCGTGTTCAGTGAAACCCCTACCTAACTTCTATATCCGCTATTTGAACATAATAATCACATTATTGCTGTCAGGCCCCTGAGCGATTGGCTGCTCATATTGTGGCATCCTATCCAAAGCACTCTGACATTGTGCCTCCACTGCCAAACCTTTGACAGGTCAACTTTGGTCCCTGTAGTCAGAGCTTGCCGATGCGTTGCCATGTCATACCAGCAGGCTGCTTGGCACGGTGTACTGCTTGTCATTAATTATGCCTCCTCACACAAAGGTCCCAGTTAGCTCACTAGGTAGAGGCATTAGATGCAACATTTCAAGGTCGGTGGTTCAAGACCCACGGTGGGTGAGAGGTTAGCCTTCTTTCCTTTGGTGAATTTCCCCTTTGGTGATCAATAAAGTGTTATCTTATCTTATGAGGCTCTGCCTAGAGACAGAACCATAGCAAGATTAGCTTACCACTTCTCCTGATCTCCTCCCTGTGGGTGCCACTGAGCAGCTCTTTGTGGCTGATTGTGTCACTGGGAAGTGATGTGTTTGCAGAACAAGGTCCACAGTCACCACTGGATTTAAACGTGGGCCCCGGCAGAGACTTTCAAAGTGTGCAAAGCCTTGGGCAATTTCCCAAGATCAAGATCCCAAGTGAATTATCTTTTTAGTGGAATAGTGGAGTTTTTTCTTGAAGTCTCCCTACAGGCATAGTCGGAACATGGACCCAAAACGTGTAACTGTTGTAATGGGTTGATCGATGTAATTAAGCGATGAGAGAACAAATATTCATCACATGAGACTGTGTTGAGGTTTTAAATATTCAGAAGCACAAAACTGCATGTTGAGAATGCCTTGGTCATGTAAGATTGTAATTCACAAAATGTGTGAGTGCATCTCTTCTTCCAGAATAACTGGTCTCTGTTATCACCTCGGCCCATCTGCATGTAGCATACCCTCAGGGAGCTGGTCTCTGACATTAATGTATGCTAAGTCCTCTTCTCAAAAGAAAATAATTACCCAAGCGCATTATCAAAACACTGCAATGCACACCAGCAGGACTCTGCTGCCCGTGGCAATCAAACTGCATGTAATTCCAACTAGTTGTAAGTATTAAGCTAGAAGAGGCATTGATATCAACATTGTTTTTTACACATGGTTGTATTATACATCACCTGGGGTGTGGTTATTTGGATGTAGCCTAAATGTCTTTGATAGCCACATTATAAATTAACATGATTTGCTGCAAGCTGAGATATGAAGCACCTCACATAGTTGTTGTTCAATGTCTGCCGTTGGAAGAATGGGATTGTCCTGTGATTCCGTTCTAAACCAAGTTCCACACTAAAGGCTACAGTTGGGTTTGGTTCAGTTGGGTCAT
>OMKX01054872.1:0-11435 GCA_900302425.1 Brosme brosme
CTGCCTCAAAGTTGCCCTCTCTGTTGCTGGCCTTGACAGCAGTCAGACCAGTCGCGATGATTCTCCTCCCGCCGAGGAACATCTCGTCGTCGAAATGGAAGCTGCCATTGAGAGGGTGGCGGAGGTCCACCTGCTTGTTCTTATCCCTGATGCTCTTGATGGCCTGGCGGAAACTCTTGGAGGATTCCGCCGAGGAGCAGGCCACTGCAACCGTCCCTGCGGTGAGGGGCCGTGGCTTCACACACGCACACATGCATACATTCATCTGAGGGCAATGAAAACAACATTTTAAAAATAAATCAATTAGCAGGCGACTCTTACTTACTGGAATGGTAAAATCTGTTCCCACGGACTGGGCAATGTTGCGGCACGCCAGAAGTGTGGCACTTAATATTGCGTCTTCAGTTATTTCCTGGTGATTCAGGGAATTCCCTGGCAATATGGCAAACCCGAGAGCCCCAGGGTTCACCAGAGCGCAAACGACAGCGAAATATGAAGATGCCCTCATCTCTCTTAGATAGCCGTTGAGCCTTAAGGAAAGTAGATGGGACCATGGATCAGGGTTTTTCAGGGCCACATAATGAATATGATCTCGCCAAAAGCGCACGCGCGCCTCCGCCCACGCCCTTCTCATGAGGTGCAGCAGCCTGCGCCTTCAGCGCTGTTTGCGCTTCACCTGAGGTAACGCATGCGCCGTTCATTCCATTCAAACGTGAGAAAATTGCTTTCAAATTACAGTTTAATCACATACCGCTTCTGTCCGGCGGAATCCCACTGCGTCTCTATTAAATCTTTACATTTCTACCGTGTATTGATAATTTGCCCCGCCTTTGAACCTACAATATCATACTTAAAAAATGTTGCCAGCCCGGTTTTATAACAGCCTCTTGTGCAGGTGGCTTTGCGAGTAACGATAATTTGCACGGTAGCCGCAACCCAGTTAATGTCCAACTTTGATGGACAGCAGACTGGCCTCCGCGGCGCGCTCCCGCTGTCCTGACCACGGCGCGGGCGCGACAACAACTTTTATTGTCAGACAAGCAGCACTGCACTGACCACAGCACTACTGCTCACAGAACAAATCTAACAACAATACAAATACATTGTAGGCCTACTGCCTACCTATAAAACCCTTCCAGGTCAGAAGGTGTTGGGCAGTGAAATCGGTATTAAAGGGGTCCCTATTTCCCCCGCAGGTGCTAATCAGGAGTGATTAGCCGTTACAAGCCGTTGAAAAATCTGCCCTGCCCTATGACAGTGACATCACAAGTGGGAGTGTCCACCTAGAGCTATGACAGATAAGCCTATACCAGTTTGTACAGTTCACTGGGTAGTCTGGTAGACGGGTCTATCCAGCATACATGTGGGTTGAACCATGATTTTTTAAATGGCTTACGGCTATCACACTCACTCCTGGTGGTTGAATAGGGATCCCCTTTAAATTGTGTTCTAAGTGGTAGGCTATTAAAAAGGTATTAAAAAGTATGTAAATTGAACTTGTGGAAACCTGCGGATGCCCTGATTTGGATAAGGATTACCCTGATAGGTCAGCCCGCTTGTCGGCTGATCTGTGGGTTCTTCTTCGCTAGACGGTACAAGACAGCACTTATGTGTTGTCAGGGACACAAAAACAAAGATTTTCATTGGAACGTGAAGAAAAACAAGCAGGCTATTTCCCCAAATCATCAGTTTTATCCATTCTTGTACACAAACGGACAAACCCATGTACCAATACTCTTCAATAAACAAGATTTTACAAATCAATCAACATACAAATCCAATAAATCAATCCCACCCGTTAACAATTCACGTTTTCGTGGACAGCAGCCTTTGCCAACAACTGTCTGCTCGTGCTTCAATCCAGCAGAACCTCCTCGGACACCAGCAGAACCCCTGATCAACGCTGAGCCAGCGCCACCAAACCCATTATGGAAAACACGGTTTGCCAGAGACGAGAATGGCTCGACATCCGAGGACCTGCAGCGGCGCCGGAGGTGGTGGCGGCGGCAACGGCGGTGGTGCTCGTAGCGCTGCTGGTGGCGGCCGGTCCCACAGTGGTATTACCCGGGGTTCTGATGCTTCTGAAACAAGTGCCCACATTTCCCGCCCCGTCGGCGGCCACCAGCTCAAAGTCCGGGGAGCAGCAGGAGGCGGTGTAGGTCACGAGGGTGACGTCCTCCCCGTCCGGGCCCGGCACCCTGCTGGTGTTCAGCGTGCCGTTGCCTTGGTGAAGGGAGATGAGTTGGACGCCCGTGCTGTTGGCGTCGGTGAGGTTGGCCTTCACCTCCCAGGTGGACTGGGAGCAGGGGGAGGGGCAGTCGGCCGTCACGCTGGTCACCAGGCACACGGGCCGGCTGTTGTCCGTCACCTTAGCGGCGCGGGGAAAACAAGGCAGCGTTAGCGTCGCCGCGCGCGGAACACAAACCGATCGCTTTGGTTGAATTATCCTGAGAACGGCCGATGGTTAATGTAGCTGACTTCAGCGGGAGTTACTTTTGTATTCATGTTTTGGCGTTGGGTTCGTTCCAGATTGCAGATAGCAATCTAGAACGAACGCGAACACAAACCTTTATTTCGTACTCCAACCTGGAAAGGTGTTGGATTATATCAATCATTTCAAGATCAGTTGCCATGCCTCATCAACTATCTCAGGTATGTTGTTTACAACAGTTTTACTCTTAAAGTTGCTGTAAGTGATATTATTTGTTAAAATAAGTGTTAAATAGCTCTATATTCCGACCGCCATCACTGATATAGAGTGCTGGTCTGTAACTGGGTCTCCCAGTCTCTCCGCTCTGCAGTAAACTGAAAACAAATTTGCTGGTACCCCGTTCCCATTATATCCAATCAGGAGAGAGAGCTCCCCATAGAGGCGGTCCTCTCTGCGTGTCACGTTCAGGGGGCAGAATTTCAGTGATGACTGACAATGGCGAAACAGGAGAAGCTACCGATTCCAGCGCTCCAAGTAACGGCTTACACAACCTAAGACGCCATGCGCACAAAAAACGACTGAAGAAAAGATAGGAGAAAATAAATCTTCGAGAAAGGAGACAGGAGTCATGAGGTGGGGAGGAGGGAGGGAGTGCTAACTGCAAAAACAGACAGGAAGTTAGCCAAAACAACGACATCACTAACAGCACCTTTAATAAGAGAGTAATAATAAAGCAATATAATTATTTTGCCACCATGAAATGAACGCATGTGGCTTAGATGTAACGTGTCGCAGCATGAATCCAACCTAATAATAAACAAATGACCAACAAAAGTAAATAAATGATAAATAACCTTGGCAACGATAGAAAATCGCAAAATGACGAAGTTGGTGTCTGTGCCCTCAGGGGACTGGGCCTGGATAGTCAGGGTGACTGTAGTTCCGGTTGCGGTGTTGAGGGGGGCCGTGAGGGTCACTGTGCCGTTGGCAGAGCCCCCGCCGTCCCGTTCCAGGAGGCTGGGAAACGTTGAAGCAAAACCCTGGTCGTTGGTGGCCTGGATTCTGTAGTTTCCTCCTGATCCACTGGAATCCACCCTGAAGGGGACTGAGAAACTACTTCCTGGTTCTATGATGCCGCTGTCGAATGTCGCCTGAATGTAAACACACAATTGCATGAAGACATCGGTCATGTACCTGAACATCTGTTCTTATTACCGTGCAAAAAGAACAGGATTATCTCTCGTGTGTATCTGTCAGAACTTGGACGAAGACGATCTGAAAACGGATATGTTAAATGGTAATTTGACTCCATTTATATAGCACTTTTCTAACGCCACTCAAAGCGCATTACAAGCATTGCCCAACATTCACCCATTCACACACACATCCACACACCGACGGCGGTGTCAACCATGCAAGGCGACAGCCAGCTCGTCAGGAGCAGTCAGGGTGAGGCGTCTTGCTCAGGGACACCTCGACACTCAGCTAAGAGGAGCCGGGGATCGAACTAGCATTCTTCCGGTCACAAGTCAACCCGCTCTACCTCCTGAGCCACTGCCGCCCCAGGCTGGGTGCTCACCGTTACAGCCACAGTGGAGGCTCTGAGAAGGGTGGTCGACTGGCGTTGGAAGTTAGTTGTGGAAGCCCTGGTTCCACTGTTGGTCTGCCCCTTCACCAGCACCACAAAGCCCCCTGATGGGGTGGTGTCAAAGCGGGCCAAGAAGTCTCCTCCACCCAGAGTCTCCACGGTACCGTTCACCTCTCCCGACCCCGATGCTTCCACCAGCGTTACATCGGTCACTGAGGCCGAATCGCTGCCGGTCAGGGTTAGAAGCAGGGTCAGGTTGCCCCCTAAAGGAAAAAGAATCATGCCCAAATGAGATAAGATACGATAACACAATGCTGTATATGATATACGTCAGTATATTGATCTCCTCAAGGTTTACCAGCTCCAGGGCGGTTCTCTACTACATCAAACCCTTCAGAAGCTCCCTGGAAGAACTGCACAAAGTCAAACAGGAAGTCAACTCCACTCTGACCTGGAAATCATACCAGAGACTAGAGGTCAAGACGTGTGGACAAAACCTTAAGGTCAAGAGACTCCAAGTGTTAAGGTTCATGATTTACAGTTTTGGATTCATAACATTCACGGACATTCATTTTTGTCTATATATATATACAATTTATAAAAAAATTAAATAAAGATATAAATGGAAATAAACAAAATAAAAGCATGCTTTCCTTACCTATGATCTTAATAGAGTAAGGGTTAGTTGAAAGCAGCATGATATTCCAAATTCCAACTGTTGGAATTATCTGCAAAGTTCTTAAATTACCAACAACATTCTCAGTGGCCAGAGAGTTATTTGGGCTGTTCATACTTTGTGAAACACCTGTTGAAACAGATAATCACAGATCAATTAAAGTGACAGACACCAGGGTTTTTTACTAGTAAACTGTCTAGTAAACTTTGCCGACTATTAATTGCTCATGGATTGAACAATTTCGATATTGTGTTCAGGGTATTTCAGTGTTAGATTAACTGCAAAATGATCGGAAGCTGAAAAACATCTCTACAAATGCTACTAAAGGAACATAATCCATTTTACCACATAGCATAGGAAATCTTTATAAATGCTTGAAAGTTACATCCTAAGAAGATGAAATATAGCAAAGACTTAACACTCATTTCTACAAATAATCCTGGTCCACCATTGTGTAGTGGGTGGAGACCACGAGGCACATGTACTTAAATGTAAAAGAATTGACATTTAAAGGAGACAAAGCTATAGAGTGGTTACCTGAGGGGCTGGTGAGGGTAAAGTTCAGCAGAGTTCCCGTGATGTAAAGATCAAGGTTTCGCACCGACTCATCCACAGAGAAAGAGAAGGTCTCATCTCTCCCTGGGCTCCTGACGGCCTGAAGAAGAGTCACCTGGGAGGGAGAGAATACACGACAGAAGACGTTGTTTTAAGTTCAAGCTTAGCTAGCATTTAAAGCTAATCCACTTTGATTATTGTGTTACCAGAGAGGCTGCAGAGGACTCTGTTACGATAGTCGTGGCCTCAGCTAGCTCGCTCTTTGTCACTTGAATGGCTTGACCTCCTGAAGCATGAGCCAGCTCAGTGTAGAGTTGGGCTTCAGACGAGGACATTCGGCTGGTCGGGCCATGGAGCTGGCCATCAATTTCCCTACGGCGACGGAACGAGAATAGGAACGAGCCAGTAAGCATAAAGTTTACCTAAAAAACAAAGGTCAGTTAGATGAGAGGAGTTAAATGTTTATTGTCCTAAATATATTGTAAGACCAGTATCGGAAGCTACCTACCACTGTCTTGGTGCGCTCAATCAGTGCGATCACTGTGTCTTTTAAATGGATGTCTTTTGCCGTTGCATCAGTGAAAAGGAACATTTCCGAACCAGGGGGTGCACCAGTTAAGGCCAACTACAAAGGACAAGGCGGAGGTTAGGAGTGAAGTCCAGGTTCTGATTTCACTAACAACAATTAGAACAACAACAGCAAGCTCATCGGAACTCTCTCTGAAAGATCTTAATGCATTCAGAACCACCGCACCTGTAGACCCGACAGGGCCAATTCAGGAAAATCTCCTCCGCCTGTTGCCGTTAAATTGCTTAACCAAGCCTTGAAGACATTAGGGTCTGTGGTCCTCATCAGGGGTCCAAAATCTGTCCAAAGGTCAGATGGAGAGAAAACAAATGGGACATTGTACTCCAACATAACTGCTTGTATAATACTGATTTTGGTTGGGTGGATTGCAATTTTGCTCTCACTATAATTAAGCTATATCCACCTACAATCAATCAATCAATCAATCAATCAATCAATCAATCAATCAATCAATCAATCAATCCAGGAATTCCTTCTCTCTCACATGTGGATGAAGAACTAATGTGAATGTGTGCACCTCTATATTTTATATATTTATATATTCTATATTTTCACCTGGACTCTGCATAACCACCCTCCCCCTTCTGGCCACCATTGTACATTGTATTGTATTGTGTTGTATTGTATTATAGTACTTAACTGTGTAGCAACTGCTTTAGCTGCTATCATTGCTGTAACACGGGGAATGGGTTAGCCTATCGATTGTTGTACTGCACTTGGTTCTATGAACATCCTTACTGTACCGACAGCGATATATTGTTGCACTTCTTATGACAAATGTACTTATTGTAAGTCGCTTTGGATAAAAGCGTCTGCTAAATGCCCTAAATGTAAATGTAAATGTATATTTTAAACAACAACCCGCTTCCAAGTGGTGGAGTTAAAAAAAATGTCACGTGTGTGGCATAGAAGAATGCATCTTTAGTTCTCTATATCAGCACAGTCATACCTCATTGTACAGAGTGAGTTTAACGTTGCCTCGTAGCGCGTCCTGCACTTCTATTGATGCCGGCCCTGCAATGGTAGGCCTACAACTCCTACCTGGATCATTGAACGGAACAAGGATGTAGAGGGACGGTTCATCTCGCGTTCCCACTTTGCTGTTGACGAGAGAGGCTGTGACGGCCTTCACCGCATCAATGTCATCACTCATACTTCCTGTCGTGTCAATCACAAAACACAGAGCTTTGTTCGATCCCTTGGAGATCCCCAGCATGCTGTTAGAGTGGAGAAAGAGACACATGAAAGAAAGGAACAGAGGATTCACTGTGAGATACCTTCTTGACAAGGCGGCCATTATGTTAACCACACAGTATGACGGGAATACCCAAACTGCAATTGAAAAAATACGTTGACCTTAGACCTCGAAAAAAATACCACACACAATATAAACCCTGCTAAGAACCCACTCTTTTATATAACAACATAACATGACGGGTTTGTGAGCAACACCACATACCATGTGTTTCACCATGAACACGTTATGATCAGCATCATCACAAAGCAGAAGCTGGTTGAATGTTTGTCTTTTCAAAAAATGTGGGATGGCCTTCACCCAAATCCATATTGAGGATTTTCAAGATGACCAGATCCTGATTATCAGTGCTGTAAGCCTACATAGCTCCACTTACTGAATGTAAATAAAACACAATGAATTATGTGGCCTGAAAGACATTTAGAGCCATTTCTTAAAAAGTAAAGTGGCTATTTAGTTGAGGACATTTATTCAACCGTGGTCAAGTTTGATCAATGAGTGATCAATGTTACAAATTTGTGTTTATTATACATTTTTTGAACACAGATTTATGATATCATATCTTTTATATCTCATTTATAACCTGTTTTTTTTATTTTTTATTTATTCTATAGTACATTTTGTTCCAGTAATCGTTTAAAAAAATCTAACCTTCGACTCGGATGAGGGTATTCATTATTTTTAGATCAAAATTATCCAAATTGGATCGTTTTGAAAATTAGATCCAGATTATAGCTAGGATATGATGCCTGATCCAGTCGGATTTCAAAGTGATCCGAATGGTTTTGAACTACACAATTTTAGGATTTAATCCAAGCCCAGCCAAAATCCGATTGAATCACGTTTGAGCCTAGATTATAGCCAAAATCTGATTTTTAAAACTGAATTGAACGGGCGTTAACAGGGGAGCCAAAAATGACAAAACTCAAAACCTATGTTAATATATCTATTATACCTTCATATGTTTACCATATCTTTTCTCACTAGAGTACATATTGGGAGGGGTGTGGTGGGGGGTGATATGTCCATGGATGCCCATGGCATAGATGCATCATAAGAGGCTAAGGGTGGGTGCACTTACAGGCACTATCCATCCATGGACATATCACCATATCACCCCCACCACACCCCTCCCAAAATGTACTCTAGTAGTGCGATAAGAGGCTAAGGGTGAGATAAGAGGCTAAGGGTGGGTGCACTGCCCCCTAACGGCGAGTAGAGAGGTTACATCCGACTCGACTGCAAACAAATAAAAAGTGATCACATTTCTGCATACCGGAGGAAATCAGTGTTCCCGGCGGCTCCTCGTATGTCATCTAGCAGTTCGATGGTCGCAGCTTCCGCGAGCCTGGCAGCTGCTTTGTGCAAATGTCCGTGTTCGGCAGTCAATGTGTCTTTATTGATACCACCTGATGGTTCTTTGTCGCTCGTTTGGTCAAAACGTCCTCCGTGGCTGCATTTTCCTGTTCCACCAAAAGTGACACATTTTAAAGGAGCCTTCTAATGTCCAACATTCCCCATAAATTTCAACTCAGTACAAGTTAATTTGATCGTATTGGCTTCAACTGAGCTCAGGACACCTTTAATCCATCCAGGTATTTTTGGTTAAAGGAGTGTGTATGATTTTGCGCCATCTAGCGGTGAGGATGCAGATTGCATACGCAGTTGAATACCACCCTCCCTCCCTCACCGCTCCCTTTCCGAACGACGTAGGATAAGGCCTGCACTGGCCTGTGAGGGGCCAGTAGGTATACCAGAATAATGTCAACGTCTATGACAGCATTTGTTAGCCACTATGATGTGATGAAGTGAAGGAATTGCATTGAAAAGTAATTTGTAAAACTATTGGTCACAGTTTACAAGTAAGATAGCGAATATGATTAAAAATGTAAAACACCTATCTATCTAGAGACGTTTTCTCCATCATGGGCAACTGTAAACAAGCCTATCCAGACATAAAGGCTCAATCTAAGGTAACGGAAACCCAATTTCCATGGAATATTACACCAAATGAAACATACTTCTGAATATTATATTCCATTTCTGCCAACTCCGATCTGCTAGATGCTGCTCAATTCTGCAACTTTAAGAACTTCTATTAAAAGTTGATTTGAGGATCTTAAAGAGAGCAGAAAAGGGCAGGGTTGTGAAGATAAACAACCCAAAAAGAAGAAGAGTTGCATTCACACACCTGCGATTGAACAGACATTTCTATGGCATTTCTAACAGATTTGGTCTACACTCAAAATATAGCTCCGACAGCACCTTTAATTGAATGCATTAGATTTCAAAACGACGAAGGGTGATTTACCAGCTGGTTTGGATGAAGAAAAGAGGCCAAAATATCCCGAAGTCAGTATTCGGTCTCGAATAATGTCTTCTCGAATATTGTTTGTGCAGTCCCCTCCAACGCAGTTTAGACAGGTGGGTCTGGTTAAATCTGAAGAAGATTCACAACAAAATAAATGTCCACGATAATATATTTATTCAATATGTCTTTAGGTAATGCATAAGTTTCCGCAGATTATTACCTATGTTACCAATCTGGGTGCCAGCTGTGATGAGGTTTTCATTGGGTTTCACATTTCCCAGTTCGACCCAGTTACTGTGACTGTAGAAATCCTCCAGATTAAAAAGAAAAAGTCATTATTATTATTTTAAAATATATAAAGGAATGTGGTTATAACTTTTGTGACACTACATATAGGAAATATTGAATTATACTTTGAGTAGCCTACTGTATAAGTATGACTTAAGTTGAGACCTTTATAATTCATATAAATAGGGCTTTGAATTCAGTCGCAAGGTACTTTATCCAACGCTGCACATGACCGCGGCCCGGGAGTTGAGAGCTTTTAATCCCAATCACAACTGATCAGATATTTCCATACTTTGTGATCCAGTATCAGATAACCCACCCAGATCTTGGCTGATCCGGATTCAGACTTTACAAGATTACCAGATCCTGTGTCTCCGTGCTTTAAATAGCTTAATATATCTTCTGGATAAAAAGAACATTAAGTATAAAGTACTGGAATTATATACATTAAAGCCATTTCTTTAAGAAGTCAATTTAAAATTACTTTTGACAAGTTGAATATCAATTACAGAAGAGCAAGTTCTAAAGTTGAACATTTTTCAACAATGGTCGTGTTAAAATATTGTGTTTATTATTACATTTGTGAAGACAGTTACGATAGGCTAATTTATCTTTTTATCGTATTTAAATTAATTGACTAATTAATGATACAGTGCATTTTGTTCAGTAGGCTAACCCACTCTAACTCTAGCCCACGCTATGGGATCAGGGGAATTCTCCCTAGTTCAAAATCCTACATTTTAACCACGCGTTTTGAATAATTTATCTCAATTATAAGATTTGATAAACTGATCCGATTTGATTTAAAAGTGATCGCAATGGTTTTGATCATTCGGGATTTAATCAAATCCGATAACCTGATCTGATCGGATCACGGGTTGGAACTTCCGGGCCCAGCAAATAGGCCGACCTCACCCAATTAGAGCAACTTCGATTTGATATTGATTTAAATATTGTATTATATTACTTATGCTATATAAGCCTTATGAAGTACTGCAGTAATACTTTTACTTGAGTCAAATATGAGACAAAACATTTTAATTATGATATTGTTTTTCATTTGGATTTTATATGAATAATATTTGTACCATCTTAAAAAACTGGTTATGCCTGTTATGCGTTAAAGGAGGTCATACCTGCAAGGGGTGTGTGATTTCTCCCAGCTTTTCCCTGGCTGCAACGAAATTCTCCAGCCTATTGCTGGCCTTGACGATTGCTAGGCCATCCGTGATGACTTCCCTTCCACCCTCAAACGACTCGCCATCAAAATGGTGCTCTGCACTGAACACGTTTGCTATGTCCACGCGCTTGTTCTCTGTCTGTATCACTTTGATGGCACTTTGGAAACTCTTTGTTGATTCTGCTGCGTCACATGCTCCAATCACGCGCGTCACCGTTAGCGGCGACGGCTGAGCAAGCACACGCGCGCGCGCGAACACACACACACACACACACACACACACACACACACACACAGTTACCAATCTAGTTACTAGTCATCTACTCACTAGTTATCTAAGCTACTAAGATCAGCCTGGTTTTCTCTGCGGTGATGATCATGTGACATCGTGGTCTGCAGGAGAGTCCTCTATCATAAGATCATCCTCACACTGGACTCAAGATGGCTACCGAGACCTTTTCATGGTCACACTTCTTTAACTGCTTCCTCACAAGATCCTTCGAGTCATCACCACGATGAACCAGCCACCGGAGGTCTACATGTAGGAGGACATCCCCCCAGG
>OMKX01054879.1:0-16339 GCA_900302425.1 Brosme brosme
TGTGTGATCTGCTTTATGGGAGCGCACTCAGCGCAGTCTAGATGAGGACTGCTCTACCACCTGACCTAGGTCTGTGTGTGTTGGTTTCCCATTCTAGCGTGCGCTCTTGTTTTCTCTCTGTCTCCCTCCCTCTCTCTCCCCCCTTGATGTGGGTGGGGCCCAGCTCGCCTCTGAGCTAATGTTGGTTGTTCTGACTGAGCAGCGAGGAAGGTCACAATCGTGCAGTAGACAGCCCTCGTCTACCTCTCCTCTCTGCCCAAGCACCGCCTTTCCCGCTGCATCATAGCACCGAAGGTCCTGTTTTTTCTTTAGTTCCATTTTTCTCGTCTCTCGCTCAAAGCACGCCTAGTCCACTTGTGTGCAGAACGCCTAGATAATGCTGTCTGCCGGAGTGTGAAACTATTGCTGCCGGAGTACTCAATATTTCATCAGCTTCCTCTCAGACGATCTGATGTGCTGCTGGAACTGAGGTTAGGATGGCTGTGTGTCAAGTTTTGATGGAGCAAGTACTGCGGTACCACTCGGAAATGTTGCTGGCGTAGAGGTTGGAAAAATGCTCTCATGCTGCATCAGTACGCATTGCATTCTTGCTTTTAGAATCAAGGCATTATCAATAATTAAAATGTTATTGCAGTGTAATTGGACATTTTGTTTTGGCGGAAGCTAACGTGTATTTTTGTATGCTATTTATCTGAGCTTTAGGTTGTAGATGGACACATTGAGGTTGTTAAAATGCCCCTCTTTAAGGACTCATTAGGGCCATAGATCTCCTGTCTATGACGAGTATATTGCCTCGGAATGCCAGTTAATGAACCACAAGAGTTTGTTAGCTGGCTGCTGGCTTGCGGTTAGCCATATGCTATTGTCATTATGATGACATGTCCCTCATTTGACACTCATAAATATATATAAATATGGTATGTTGTAATATCAGAATATCCTTGAACCTATTTCTTAGTGAATGCTAGCATGAAATATACATCGATGCCATGTGGACTAGGATTGGTTGGTTATTGACATTTACTATGGTATTTCTTTTTCTTTTTTTGGACAGTGCCTCTAGGTCATTTATTTACACACATAAAATCCAGAGCACCGAAACAAAACATCCAGTGAGGAATTGACTTTGTTGTGGTGGACTTTAATCGAGCTTGTTAAAGACGACAGGAAAACACTAACTCTTTGAAGAGGGGGTATATCCTATTCATATGTCTCCTCCAGCGTCCTCTTCTATCAACGTGCTTGACTAGGGGCTCCCACACTGACAAGGAAGCCTGCGACTCTCATATTTTCAGAGCGCTTATTACTATTGGATACCCAAATGAGATGCCCACAGGAAGGGAAACATGGAAAGCAGCTGCACAACAATCTAGTACACACACATGCAGTTATCCGTTGCTTTGCTGTTGTTCCACAAATACCTCTTTAGCTTTGGTTCATGATTGAACTAGACGCTGGCACGACATTGTTATAGAGCATTGGCAATAACGTACAATGGGATCTGTTCACTGTTCGTTAAACAAATGGTCTCTAAAGGATTGCTAAGGACATATTCTATCAGTTTGTCTCCCAGGGCTCATCCTCTTCCTAGATGCCGGCCATTTTGAACCCGTCGATGTCCTATTATGATGTCACTGTTTGGTCATTGGCTGGTGTCAGGCCAGAGGTGGAGAATTGTTCATATTACAATCCCATATGACACACGTGATGACTCACTAGCCTTACTGTTACTCGCCGTAATGTTTTCTGTATCAAACCGGGCTTCACGAGGCTTTAAGGATTAAGCAAGGATCAAGTTCTACCTGACATAACCAGCAGTGGATGGAAGGTAAACTTGTGTCATGGACATGACTTTCTCCCTGTGTTTCTCTCAGAGGAAGCCTGAGGTTGGGGTGTTGGTGGTTGCTTCACTCTGAAATGCAATCAAATGTATTCCTCCTCCAGAGTTGAGTGTGTCTGGCACGCCATCCCCCACATGATGTTAGACTGTAAATTATGTTACTGCCTTGTGTCGTGCTTAATGCATGACATGCGATGACCCTGGCATCAAACATGACCTCGCCCTGATTTCACTCTGGCCCAGTCACTGTATCTAACCGGCGGGCTCAATCCTCCCTCTTTTTTTTGCTCCATGTGAATTGATTTTTATCTATGTATCAATCTTCAGACTGGTTTGTTTGCACGACACGTGTTGAAATCCATTAACTTAAAACCATCCTTTGCTCCAAAACCTCGCTCCGTCGTTACGTTCTTGCTTGCCTCCTTGACTTATGATTGGTAGAAAGCTGCCAATGTAATAGGCTAAATTGAAGAGGACCAATGTCTATTGTCAGCTCTGGGAGGGAGGGGCAATGCTTTCAAATTCAGGCAGTCAGCATAGCTTTAGTATTTAATAGCAACAGTTGCCGTCTTATGCATAGCTGCACTGCAGCAGTGAGAGAAGGACCCGCTGCAGCCAGCTCACTCCTCTGGCCCAGGAGCTCTGCATTCTGAGCTAAGGCATTTCCTGAACAACATCGAAGCAATATCAAACCTCTTTCAGCACTGTGGTGAAATATGAAACGTATGCGCAGAATGCACCCAACTGCAGTATGGGGAAAGTCTTCATACATTTTCAATAACGTTGTTTACCCTGCCTTAGGGTGGATGTAGCAGCACAAGGGATTCTGGCATCGAAGTGGGGTTTAGTTTGGTGTTACGTCCTGCTCTCCACCTCCACTGGGTTGTCGTTACCTGACTCTCCCATCGATCGCCCTTCCAGTTAATGTCCCTCCAGAGTCGGGCTGTACACCGGCCGTTGATCGTCCTGATTAGATTCATCCTCTCTCCATAGCCGGGATGACCTACTATATGTCGTTTTAGTCAAGGCCAGGCTCCGCCTAGCAGCCCCTGTTTAGTACTTGAATAAGTACAACATAACATGTCCTGTGTTTGGAAGAACTGTGCTTGCACGGTAGAATAGCTCTTAATGTTGCACTGGTTGACCTCTGAAAACACTGCAGAAAAAAAAGGTGCATCCAAAATGAATACATTACTCCACTCTTCACACAGACAGACCGTTTACGCTGTTGGGATATAATATACCATAGTTCTGCATAGACTGCTGTTGTTTTGTGAGCCCTGCTGTTTTGCCTGTTTCCACAGCCATGCATCAAGTTAGCTCTATCAAGCCCTGGGAACAGTCAAATTTCCATATGGCAGCATGTGTCGGCCCCATGTCTCACTGAAAGCTGTGGATAGCAGATCACTAGGGCTTATTATTTGCAGCAAAGGCTGCACACCATGCCCCATTCAATGCTGTATGTCACATGACATACAGCAGCCATTCTACATATAGCTGTATGAATACATTATTCATTCGTTGTTATAACTCACACACCCTGCTGTTATTATTTTTGCATATTTCCACAATCAATCAACATGTATTCCAACATGATTCTTCTCCTTACCTCAGTCATGTAATTACGTGTTGACGGTATATCAGATAATTCCCGTTTCCAAATGCTGTCGCTTCCACACTGTGCTATTGGATGAGGCGGAGGTGTAGTGGGCGGAGGGGAGAGATGACAGGGTGTCTGTCAGCTCCAGGGACGCTGTGTGGCTCTGTGTGAGATCGTGATCTCTTCAGACCGGCGTGACAGTGCATCTCTCCCCCGTCCAAGCTAGCAGGGCGTTGTCTTCCTGCTCCCAGAGCCCTTGAGATTAAAGATGCTAACCAAGGAAGGGAAAGTTTTTACAGATACGTGTCAGTCAGTGTACTGTGTGCTAAGCTTCACACACTTAATGCTATTTATTTACCCTTTTTGTTTGTTCAATTACATGGGGAGTTTCTTTTCATGAGCGCAGCGGCCAGTGTAAACAAACCGCTTGTCGTTAGACGGCCTGCTGGGGTTGTACATCAAGTAGCCTCGCCTCTGACGGTGCAGGTACATAAAACCTCTGTCCCCTCCCCTCCCTGCAGGTGTGTCCCCGAGCTAGCCGCTAGAAGATGTCCGCCATGGTGTACCCGCGAGAGGAGAAGCTGGAGAAGCTATCCCAGGAGGAGATCATCTCCAACACCAAGCTGGTGATCCAGGGGCTGGAGGCGCTGAAGAATGAGCACAACTCCATCCTGCACAGCCTGCTGGAGACCATCAAGTGCCTGAAGAAGGACGAGGAGGCCAACCTGGTGCACGAGAAGTCCAACCTGCTGCGCAAGTCGGTGGAGATGATCGAGCTGGGGCTCGGAGAGGCGCAGGTGAGACCTGGGCCTTGGTTAGAATTAATGAGCAGTCTGCTCTATTGTTTGCTCATTCCATCATGAGCAATTGTCTGTGTATTTTCCCCCCCGAAAAAGCTGCCTTTGCATACTGTTTGGCTGATCTGTGTTAGTTAATCATGGTGGTACACATGCCCTATGGAGAATGAAATGGCTCAATCTGTTCCAACATTTAAGTGTGGATTTTTCAATATGTATCATCAGCAAAACCTAAATCTCAATGTACATCATGTAAGGCTTGTTTCACAAAGCCGTTTCAGCTCCATCCGCGTTCCTTTCTCGGAGTGTACTAGCGTTTCCACACAGCTTCCTCCTTCTATATGGAGCGAGGACGGCTGACCATGATTCATCCGGAACCCGCCTCCTCCACAGCCAGCGCTCCGCGTCTTCATTCCCTCTGTCGTCAAACACCGAGGTCTCACCCTCTCTCCCTCCCTCCCCGCCTCGCCCCCCAGGTGATGATGGCGCTGTCCAACCACCTCAACGCCGTGGAGTCTGAGAAGCAGAAGCTGCGGGCCCAGGTGCGCCGGCTGTGCCAGGAGAACCAGTGGCTGCGGGACGAGCTGGCCAACACCCAGCAGAAGCTGCAGAAGAGCGAGCAGAGCGTGGCCCAGCTGGAGGAGGAGAAGAAGCACCTGGAGTTCATGAACCAGCTGAAGAAGTACGACGAGGACGTCTCGCCCACGGTGAGTCCCCCGCTCCTCACAGATGATCCTCTGCCTAGGGATTTTAGGGTTCTAGTGAGATGCTGTGCGGCGGTGTCAATGTTGGGTATCATGCTGACATCATTGTGATCCTCTTCCATATCCAGTATGTTGGAAATTGTAGAATTGTTGTTTTGTTTGTTATTTTATGCAGTGAATGAAGAACCCAAATATATTGCCTGCTTTCCAGCAGTCTATTTCTACCATTATGGGTTTTTTATGTTTTAGAGTTGAGATGATTGGATATTATTGGTTTAAATCTGCGCACAGCAAAGCAATATGTACACTACTTTATTGACTTAAATAGAATCTCTGCAACAGGAAAGTATTTCCAGTTTGGAGGCCATTTTGGATTTAACTACACTGCTTACGTATCAGTTAATGTCTTTATCAGGCAGTACACTGGTCTGGTAGCCAATCATGAATCAGACGATGGACGTTCTGCTGTACAGCCGGCAGGAGAAATCTTGGGGGAAGGGCCCTGGTGGTCGGCTTCTCATTGATCTGCCGGCAATTATGAATCCCGGCTCCCTCTGACCTTCTCCTTAGTCACCCAGCGAGGCTGCACCAGCATGTGCTCACAGATCCTGCCTAGCTCAGCAGTATCCCGGCCCCTTGGCCTGGAGCAATGGTCGTTTATTGTAGTCTGGAAGCAGCCGTTTCCATTTATGTCTTTGCTGGGACCACTCTGCTAAGAAATGATGATTGTGTGTGTGTGTGTGTGTGTGTGTGTGTGTGTGTGTGTGTGTGTGTGTGTGTGGGTCTGTGTGTCTGTGTGTTTGTGTGTGTTTTGTCTTTGTGCCTGTTTGTGTGTGTGTGTGTGTGTGTGTGTGTGTGTGTGTGTGTGTGTGTGTGTGTGTGTAGCAGGAGGAGAAGGATGGAGAGACCCCCAAGGACAACCTGGACGACCTCTTCCCGAACGATGAGGAGGAGCAGGGCCAAGGCAGTAAGAATAGACTCATTACAATCTCCATGTTTTACTGGTATGCTGTGTGTTGTTGCATTGCGTTTCCCCCTAAGAAAACCATAACTTAAGTGCTTTCCAACATTCTAATACACTCGGTAGACTGAAACACCATTTTTGGGCTGCCCCCAGACCAAAGATTTTCCTCATTGACGGTTCAAGCCCTTAGTCGACTAGTCGTCGCACGTTTATGATATTGATTTAGTTATTTGAATATATATTTTTGGGGCATCAGAAAATGTTTGGAGTTCCAGGACTGAGTAAGAATGTTCTAGGTAACATTCTGTACCCTGTGCGACATAAAAGAGAATATAAAACGGTAATGATGAGCCTTTTACAAGTTTCATTAAATGAGCAGATGAACGAAGCGAGCTGCCTGCCCAACAAAGCCTACTACTTAGTAATAACCTCAGACTGAATAACCCACAATCTGACCCGGACTGAGCGTTGCCACTACCTGGGGCCGCCGTTTCAAAATGAATGCAATCCAGCGTTTCATACACGGTGAAGCCAGGAAGGGTTTGACCGCAATTTGGTCGTTCTTTTCCTGTGACCGTCGAACCGATGAAAACCTGCTTGACTAAGACTCTTGTCATCGACTAGCGTTTGATCGACTACCAGTGGGCAGCCCTACCCCACGCACAGTCGCACACTGAACCCTTCTTTGATCAGATGCACTTATCGGTGGATCATGTGTCGGCATGAGTCATCATCGGACCCCCATCTTGACGATTCCTTGTCCAGGGACATTTCAGTCCAGATATCCCCCTTGACGCGTCCCTCCTCCTCTCCCCCCACAGTGCCGCACCAGCACAACAGCGCGGCGGTGGCGGCGGCCCAGCAGGGGGGCTACGAGATCCCGGCCCGCCTAAGGACCCTCCATAACCTGGTGATCCAGTACGCGTCCCAGGGCCGCTACGAGGTGGCCGTGCCCCTGTGCAAGCAGGCCCTGGAGGACCTGGAGAAGACGTCTGGGCACGACCACCCCGACGTGGCCACCATGCTCAACATCCTGGCCCTGGTCTACAGGTGGGGGAGACCTTCAGCTCACCTCCTCTCCTTTCAACGGTTGAATTAGTGCATCCGAGCCGGGCCTTGCCTAGCCTGTGTTCCTGAACCCCGACTTTTTTGGTGGTTTTGCACTGTACCTTCTTTACATGTCATGTTAACCTCTTTTTCCGCCATCCTCACGCTACAGGGACCAGAACAAATACAAGGAGGCCGCCCACCTGCTCAACGACGCCCTGTCCATCCGCGAGAAGACTCTGGGCAAGGACCACCCCGCTGTAAGTCGTCACGGAAACCGCCTCTCAGCGATTTAAGAAAATAAATGAAAAAGAAACAAAGTGGGCTGGGAGAGTCGAGGCTGGTGTCACCTGGTATTCGGGTCTTGGCTCCCAAAGACTTGTCAACCGAGGGGCCATAACCCTCACTCTGACTGATAACGGTTCCATTTATACGAATATAAGAATTGAAAGCTAAGGATTATGTTCAAGCTGCTGTCAGGGATTTAAGATGTTTTACATTGAGGCTTTAGTTGTCACACGGTCCAGTTTCCATTCATCCCAGTTACACACCCCATGATTATTAATTTCAGAAGTTGCCCGTAAATTACCTGACCTACCGAAAGGTGTATGACCTAACAGCATACACCTTTCTTTTCTTGTATTTTCTTCTTGTCCTGTGACCAAGGCATCTTGACCTTCCCACACCACAGTGACCTACAGAGGTGTGGTCGACCAAACATAGTGCTTGCAATGGGATCCTGATTGTATTTCCTGCCAGTCACGGTCTCTCTCGCTCTCGCTCTCTCTCTCTCTCTCAGGTGGCGGCCACCCTGAACAACCTGGCCGTGCTGTACGGCAAGAGAGGCAAATACAAGGAGGCTGAGCCGCTGTGCAAAAGGGCCCTGGAGATCAGAGAAAAGGTAGGACCACCGTTCTCCCCAATCCTGTTCTTCTGTCTTTGGCCTCGACCGTAAGACCATAGGATTAATAGGAGCCTTTGTCGCTGCAGTTGGGTTTCAAAGCTTGGAGGCTCTTACTGGATGGCCAGGGTGGATGTCTGGGCAGGAGAAGAATAGGCTGTGAATTGAGAGCCAGGCTGAGCGTGGTTGGCGGGGGTTGAGGGAGCGATGGTACTCCATCACAGAGGGAACAGTCCCCGAGCATCAAGGCACTTATGCGCCACCTGCTCCCACTGGTCTTCCAGAGGCTCTTCGCTAGACTGATATCTTGGCGGCAGCAGCTCAGGAAGTAGAGCGGGTTGACTTGTAACCGGATGGTTGCTGGTCGAGCCCCGGCTCCTCCTAGATGAGTGTCGAGGTGTCCCTGAGCAAGACACCTAACCCTAACTGCTACCGACGAGCTGGCTGTCTCCTTGTGTGGTTGACACCGCCATCGGTGTGTGAATGTGTGTATGAATGGTTGTAAGTCGCTGTGGACAAAAGCGTCTGCTAAATGCCCTTAATATGATTATAAAACATAAATAGAATATATCTTATCTTGGAACGAATGTCTTCCACTCCACCTCCATGATCAGAGCGATGTGGCGGCTGAATGTTCTACCTCTCCTCTCCCAAGGTCCTAGGGAAGGACCACCCAGACGTGGCCAAGCAACTGAACAACCTGGCCCTGCTGTGCCAGAACCAGGGCAAGTACGAGGAGGTGGAGTACTACTACTGCCGCGCCCTGGAGATCTACGAGCACCGGCTGGGCCCCGACGACCCCAACGTGGCCAAGACCAAGAACAACCTGGTGAGGGACTTCTCCGCCCACATTCTGGGTTCATGTTGGGAAGTAGTCAAAAATAAAATGTTCCATTTTAATCTCCACCCACATTGCATTTCCATTCAGCCGTGCAATGATTCAGTTATCCCAGTCAGCCTAGTGGCCTGGTTTCGTCTCCGTGAAGGCAGTAGGATGTCTAGTTTTCCATTTGAAAAGCTTAACCTAAATATATGGCCTGTTAAGCCCTTTGAGACTCTACCTGTGAATAAGGGCTATACAAATACACTTTAATTGAATTGAACCTTTCATGTGAAGTTCCATTCATTTCAAATTGGATTTCATTGTAGACTTTCCTCCTCCAAGTCATAAACAAAGCTCCCAGAGTTGTCTCAGAGGCATCGAATTTCGTCAGTTCTAAGAATGTCCTCATAGTTATCCTATGGCTAGGTCAGCCGGGCTGTCAGTTTCATCTTCTTTGCTCTATATCAAGGGCCTTCAGGTCGCAAGCCTCCGTCTGACTCCAGGCTAGCCTCCGTCTGGATCATTGATGTCTTCTTAGCTTTTATTTTTTCATACCAGCGATTCCCAGCCTGGTTGCAATGGATATAGTGTAACTCATTCTTTATGAGCCGTTCGTGTGCCGCCCTCTCTTGGGAGGGTCTCTGTGTGATTGGAGAAGATGCTTTCGATCCATCACTACAACTACCTCCTCTCCCTCTCTCCTATAGGCCTCCTGCTTCCTCAAACAGGGGAAGTACAAGGAGGCTGAGATCCTGTACAAAGAGATCCTGACGCGGGCCCACGAGAAGGAGTTTGGATCCGTCGACGGTAAGGATCGAGGCCAGACCTCAACGACCTAACGACTGCGGAGAACGTGCGATTTGTGCGAACGTGTACATTTTTACCATTTTGAGACGCCCTGATTTTGTTTTGGATTAAAATCTCTGCTTTAAGACAGACCAGAACTACAGAGCTGTGGTTACATGTGGGATAAGCTGTCTTGCACTGTCTGTTTGTCCCACGCCATTGAGCAGGGTCCCTGGTAGACAGAGCTTAAAGGTGACCTCTTCTGGGGGCGCGGTGGGCAGCCCTCCTCGCTCAGCGCTCGGCCCAAAGACACCCTGACGCAGACACAAACAAAATAAAGGAGCTTGTGCAGTTTGTGTAAATTGTATTGCATTTGATCTGCCACCGGAGAATACTGAATTGTATGCAATGTAGTTCCTGAAGTATTTCAAAGTGATGGAAATTATACTTTCTGTACTATCTTTGTCGTCTCTTGTCGTCGTTGTCGATTTGACGTCTTCAAAGTGGATCAAGGGAATGATATGGCAGCTGTTGCTGGGTTTGTTCTGAGACGGCCCTGCATCGCGGAACAGTGTAGTGGAGCAGTACCTCTTACAGTTGTTTTGATTCGTTGGGTAGAGGGATTGGCGTTTCTTTCATTGAATGTTTTGCACGTAATACTAAATACTTGCACATTACTTTTTATGACCGACATAATAATGCTGCATTGTGCGCAATGGGGGATGTTATTGCTGTGTTGCTAGAATTTATAATATCTTCTTGGGAGTTTTCACATTGGCTGGTCGGTGTTTCCATTGCCAGCCCCAGGGGGTAATGTATCTAGCCTTATGTTAGTTTGACACATCTAACTGCTGTAGTTAAAGAACTAAGTGTCAAAAATATAATAAAGGTGTCTTGTGTAGTTATTTTACCTCATCATTCAGTGTCCCCTGTGTGGAACCCTCTTTACTCAGTATGGGAACCTCTCCTCTGTGTGTGTGCGTGTCTGCAGCTGAGAACAAGCCCATCTGGATGCATGCGGAAGAGCGGGAGGAAATGAGCAAGGTGAGCCCTATATCACCTCAATTCAATGCTTAAATTCAGTGACAAAACAAAACAAAAAACTGCAGAGTAATAAACAATGAGGGACATAATCATCAGTAAGAACTGGACTCCAGATGATCTGATTATCTTTTGTTCATCTTTTCGCCGCGGCCCGCATATGATACTCTAGTTTAGTGTCGCCTAATGGTGTAGTGTGAACAACATGCAGAAATGCTGCTCTACCAGTTTGATCCGAGAGCCACTCCCTCATGTGTGTGTTTCTTTTTCTTCCTGTTGCTTGCTATTGACTTCCAGGGCAAGCACAGAGATAACACTCCCTATGGGGAGTATGGGGGCTGGTACAAGGCATGCAAGGTCAACAGGTGAGCCGCCAGGGTCATGACCCCTCCAAAGTTCACTCGCCCGGTCAGACCTTCCCTAACATGTTGTTATTTCATAGCTTCAGTTTTAATGCACTTTCAACTGGAGGATACAAAACAGTTTCATCATTTTGTGTGTGTGTGTGTGTGTGTCCGACCCAGCCCCACTGTGAACACCACCCTGAGGAACCTGGGGGCGCTGTACCGCCGGCAGGGCAAGCTGGAGGCGGCGGAGACCCTGGAGGAGTGCGCCCTGAGGTCTCGCAAGCAGGTTGGCACCGTTTCCATCTCCCCCTTCTTGACTTGTAGAGGCCGCCACCGTTGTAGACGGGGTCTTATTTGTGGTTGTCCTGATGGGTTTCCGGTGTGGACGGGTGGGGCAGTGGATCTCACCATGTTTTCTCCCCTCTCTCTGCCCTCTTTCCCCTCGGATCCAGAGCAATGCAGTAAGTGGGTTTCTTGCTAACATTTAGCTCCACAATAGCGCAGCCTACCCACCCATTTGCCACGTCTCATTCTGCTCACAGCGCCTCATTTGATGCCACTGTGAAGTGAACAAACCTCTTCCTATCGCATCATCAGAGACATCAAAACACCGCCCTCATTGTCGTGCTCCTCCTCAAACCTGTAGTGAAGACCATTTTGACTCATAACTGTAGTCCATGATCGCTATCCATTCAACCACGTAGCACTGTTGTGTCTGTCCTCTCTCTCTCGGTGTTCTCTTTCTCCTGTTGTTTTCATCACTCCCTGTCTCTCCCTCCCCAGGGCATCGACCCCATCCACCAGACGCGCGTGGTGGAGATCCTGAAGGACGGCGAGGGCGACCGGCGAAGGAGCCGGGACAGCCTGTCCAGCGTTAAGTACGAGAGCGGCTCCGAGACCGGCGAGGAAGTGAGTATGGGCGTCGAGTGGAACGGGGTGAGTACAAATCCACTACAGTGCCTCCTTCCCCCCTCCTCCCCCACCTGAGCCCCGATATCAGGCCTGCCCCCTGTGGGCGTGGAACTTGCACACCACCAGACACGAGAGTCCTGTGGTGAAACGTATAGAGTTGATAGACTGGGCCATAGTGGCACATTTCACGCTACGTTAATAACAATAAGTCTGTTCCCGCTGTAACAATTCATCAACTTATCCTAGTCAGTCCTAGTCTGGGACTGACCAGGATATACACAGCTCAAGTCGAACCCCAATATCCTGGTTACCCTAAAGCTGATTGAGTGTCTTGGCAATGCCGACTCTGTAATGCGTGACGTCGTGCAGAACTCCTACCGGCCCTAGCGCATGGTCACGTGCTGTCGCTCAGCGCTTGTGAATGAAGCCTGAATGCGTTTGTCTATTAATAAGTGGCTTTTGTTGTTGTCGATGTGGCATGTTGCTTGAACTGCTTCCACGAAGCAGCAGCAGGGGTGACCAGGAACAGACTCCTGATGGGGCCTCTTGGTGGTGTCTCAAATATAGCATTACATTTTGAGAGTGATTGATAATGATAAACTACCAACCTATCTTCTTCATTTGTGAGCGCACATCATTTTTAACATGAATGTGGACATGCAAGGAATCCTTCTTGCCTTCTGTCCACCCAGACATTCTGTTCTCATGGCTTTATAATGGACATGTATTCATAAATTGGGCTGACAGATTAGCCCGTGAGTAAGTCTCACCACCACCACCAAAGCCCTGGGTGGAGTCCGTGACTGTCGCTCCCCGAGACACCAATTTACCCATAATGCCCGTCACCACCAGCCCACTCACACGTGCATGTAGGCCTGCCAGCTTGTCAGACTCCACCTTAACATCCTAGCCCTCACAGGGGCTGTTTTTGTTCACCCTGTCTGTGTTTTACATTTTAAAACGTTCAGCACCCTGTGTTTTAACCTACAAACCAATGCACTCACTGGCATCGTTGTTGGCTGTGA
This sequence comes from Brosme brosme, assembly GCA_900302425.1. NCBI lineage: Eukaryota > Metazoa > Chordata > Actinopteri > Gadiformes > Lotidae > Brosme > Brosme brosme. Next base: position 12,788 of record OMKX01054879.1, read on the forward strand.
CGATATGGCTCATGCATGTTCATGTGCGTCTACTAAGGGAACACTTCTATAAATAAAAGATAAAATATTAAATATAGTCTTTGTGCAGCTTTTCTATATAAGATGCACACCAGTTTCACGTTTATATCAGGAATACGCTTGGGATTTCCTTCTGGGCATGAGACGGCATGAAGAGGAATGCAAGGCATGGACCAGATTCGCATTTAACCTCAAAAACGCCAAAGCAGTAAAAGGTCTCGTCGTCGTGATTGATCACATCGGTCATGCTGTAACATTAACTCGTTTGCTGCTAAACTGCACTTTGCCCAGAGCTCCTGTGTGTCATAGCAACTAGGAGATAAAAACGAATGCTTATGAACTTCCATCCATCCATTTATCCAAAAAGGTTTATTTAATGACACTGGCAAGAATTGCAGATGCCCTTACCACACCAATTTTACTATTACTGGTTTGGAAACATCTCCAAAAGGCCTATTGTGCCTAAAGTGTCTTTTTGTATCTGGCCGTTTTCATCGCTGGTCTACTGTGTGTGTTAAACCGATGTGGCCTCCGTTTCTGCTGATGAATTATACATAGCGTTGATTAAATACCCAATGGGAGGGTCAACGTGTTAAACTACAGGCTAATCAACGTTTAAACATTTCCCCTACCCTTTCAGACCTCGTTATGGTAATGTGTGGGCATGCTTTGTCATTTTAATGAATTTAGAGTACAAAACTGAAAAACACTATCGTTAAGTACTCGGAAGAGGGAGGTTACAGGACGGTCCTAAAAAAACAAAAAAAGAACACAATTGTAACTTTAACGGTCCGGAACAGAGCGGAGCAGATGCCCCTTTATCATCCTCACTCTATGGCAACAACTTGAAGTTGCTCACAAAGTGCAGGTTATTTCCTTCAGAACGTAGCTGGGAAATGTCATGGCAGCCATTGCATGATTTTATATGTAAACAGTTCTTGCGGAAGTTAATCAATGGCGTAGAGGACGGCCATTTTCTAAGTTTGTTTCATCGATCGTTGGTATTGTCCGATAACGCCCGGTGTTTAACCGTGTGCCTGTTGTTATTGTTGTTGTTGCACGTACTGTTGTGTTTGGCTGTGACCTGCTATAAGTTAGCTGCTTCTGGCCCCTTGCATGCTCCATACCTGTCTTCCAATGCTTTCCTTCCCCCTCCTCTTCCTAGCCTAATTCCATGTTTAACACTCTCGCCATGACAACCAATCAGCCTCTGGAATCACATCCCCCCCCTCCCCCCTTCCCCCTCCTCACTCGGTGGATTGTACTCCTTCTCGACTATCCATTTCACACATTCTTATGAGACCTTAGTCATCCTAGCCAGACAGAGGGATATACTGAGCCTAAAATTAATTTAAAGTTTATATTTCGGTGTTTGATTACCTAATTCTGCCAGTCTGGCACCAGAACCAGATTAGCGTTGAAACAGGCTAGACTTTTAACAGGCGGCCTAAAACGTGGAGTGGTTCTCTCCCAGCTTGGTCCAAGCACCACATATATATTCATCCTCCTCCATCGTCCGTGTGGGAGGCTGGGAGCATATGGCTGCTGCAGAGTCCTGCAGATGTCCTCCGTCTGCAGTGCAGTCACCGGCCTGCTGCCGCGTGCCAACCTCACCTCTGCCAGAGCCCCGCAGAGACGGAGGATCAGCTGAGTCACGGTGACTGGGCCCTGCCAGTGCATCAGCAGCCAGTACCTCTGCAGACGCAGGCTGTTTATTTATAGATATATAGAAATAACAATGAACAGGGAAATGCATTTTAATTCTAGCCGTGTCGTAATGCTAGATTAAAATGCATCTTCTATGCGAGAGTCCATTCGTTCCGTTTGAGGCTGCATGCTGTGTTAAACTATGAAGAGTAGCTGTATATTTATTTTATTATTACTTGATGTGACGTAGGTAATGGGGGGTTGTAGCCTAGGTGAGTTAGGCAAGGTCTCCGTTCAAGTTCACTCCAATCTTACCATGATTGCTGTCTCTTTTTGTCCCTTTGTTTTTCTCTCTCTCTTTATCAGGCCTAAGCCATGGATATCACTGCTCCGTCCCTCTCTCACAACACAATAGCAGAAGGCTGTGTGCTGTCCTTCCCTCTGGCCTGATCTCTTTCTCTGTCTCTGTCTCTCTCTCTCTCTGTCTCTCTCTCGCTCTCTCTCGCTTTCTCTCTCTCTCTCCCCTCGATCGTTCCCCATCAACTGAGCAGCACCTCCTCATCAACGCTCACCGGTGTCTACGGCCGAGACGCAGAGCCGCTTCCTCCTCCCCCGCCACAGAGCTCCTCCCACCTAGTTGTCACCTGTTTACTGTACAGTGATTGGTCGCCTTCTCCCTCCCCTTCCTCCTTTCGTGTATCTTTATTGGATTCTCTCTCTGTTCTCACTAACCGTGTTTCTTCCACCCTGGTGGAACTTCGCCTCTTCTTCGCCTCTCTTTCTCAGTCTTGGTGATGCGTTGACAGCTCAACGCATGTGTAGATTTAATGAGGAACTCACAACACAACTTCTTTCCTCTACCACACTCATTTGTGATTGTTCATGTGTGTGTAGTACGGTGTATTGGACTAAGTGGGGACCGGGCAATGTTAGTGTGACGTTTCCCCCCGCTCCCTTTATTTCTGAAATTGGCAACGCTTCACTTCCTCTCTGGAGCTGCGAGGGACGTTAGCTTTTGATGCGCTATCAAGAGCTACCGTCCCTCGTGGCTGATTGGATTGTTTGTGACAGTCAGGCATCGGCCTCATTGTGTTTTGTGTTGGTGTTGTTTTAGCCCTGAGCTTTTCCTGAGTATCATTAGCTGTCATCTGCTATTGCGAAAGGCCAGTGAAGGCAAACAGTGGCCTCCGATTAGCTTTTATCATCGTGCCTGTATTTAGCCATGAACTGTTTTCGTTTATTCGTTACATGATCTATTTTGATTTGTTGCCTTTTTTTATATAGCTTTGATTGCAAGGTTATTATTAATTTATGCAAAAGCATCTAAATGTCTGTTTCTAGAGGTACTGTAAAGTTGAGATGTTCCCTTCCTATATTCAGAGTCCTAACCCCTGGTGCAACAGGGTAGAGGAGGTGAGGGGATGCATTCTGCATTTCCCCTCCACTGGCATTTATAATATTTTGGTTTAACAAATATATTTCCTATTTGAGTTAATTTTATATTATTTCATTTGTTTACATTTTTTAATGCATTTTATTTTTAATTTGAAATGGCTGAACCATAAAGGCAGTGATGTTCTCGCATTATGACTACCATCAGCTGGTCCCGCTGGGATGGGCATGACCTTGGTCTGGCCTCCTGGCTAAATGCCTCGAACAAGGCAGACTGCCGTTGCCATGGTAATTTATTTTGATGGTGGTTCTCTAGGCGCATATGCACTAAGTATGACACAGCGTCGACGGTTAGCAACAGAACGGGCGACATCGGCTAATGCTAGACAAGATGAGGGTCGCGTCCAACGGGGAGCGTTCACCATGGTATGTGGTTGCATCATGTAATGCAAATCCACATAGTGGACTTGATGTGGCCTTTTGACCTGTTGTTTG
>OMKX01054890.1:0-11028 GCA_900302425.1 Brosme brosme
CCCCCCCCCCCCCCCCTCCGCTCCTTCTTGACCACCTTGACTAAGACATTTTCTGGGGGAAACACTGTTCACCATAGTAATCTATGCCATTTTGTCACCGTTCCTAAAATACGACCGTACTTCAGAGAAAACAGGTGTAAAATCCTACCTGTTTAACAGGCCACACTAAACGACCTCCCCAAATTATAGAATTATATGACCTCCCCAAATCCAAAGGGAAGAACCACAGATGAGGGATCCTGCCTCCATCCAGGGGCAGTTAGGAGTGCAAGAGGGGAGGCCCCTCTGAACACAACCCTGGGTCTGTTTGTAATGGTTTAGACAAGTTTTTCAAATCCTCTGTGTGTGTGTTACGTTGACCTCCAGGAGTTGCGGCAGGACGCAGAGCTGCAGGAGGGCAGCCTGGGATGGCTGCGGACGCGCATGGCGGCCCTCATAGAGGTGTGCAGCGACAGCGACGGCCAGCGCCACGGGGGGGCCCTCGGCAAGCTCTCCATCGATTTCAAGGGCCTCATCGCCTCTCTGTCGGAGGTAGGGAGGACGTGTTTCAACCCTGTTTTGCATTTTTCGTCGTTACTCAAATTTCCGTTGTATGCTCTGATTGTTCTCAGCTAGGGTAGGCAATTTATTTAGGAAGCATTTTTTGCCCTATTTGTTCAAAATATCTTTACATCCTGACAGAAATCAATAAATGAAATGTTCTGACAAAAATAATAACAAATCGGTTGCCTGCAAGAATCCTGTCCAATCATTTAATTTGGCCCGAGTGAAATGATTGGATGGCCTACCTGTCTGTCTACCTACCTGGATACCTGCGTGCACTCTGCCTGTGCACTCCTTATATATTTTTTACTGTTAAATGCTGTTACTGCTGGTTAGGTTTCAGTTTAAAGAAGACCAGTTGACTGGAGTACATCCCATAATAAAAAGCTGTGGTGGATAAAAGGGCAGTCGTTGAGGCCAGGATGTGCAAGACACACAGTAGACTGTCATTAGCTATGAGATATCTTTAAAACGGTGTCCAATAGATTGTCTTTTGTCTCTCAAACCCTAATTAATCACAGGTCAAAACTGGACGGACATTTGTTCAGACAAGGAAAAGAGCTGCATTAATGGCGTATTGTTTGCACCTCACTATTTAAACACACCTCCGTATGTCCCGGAGTTATTGCTGTGGCTTTGCCACATCAAGTTGCTTGTGCTCATTTTAAAGTGATAGACTGGCTGTGGTTTGCTGCCCGGTAAATGTCTCTTGTTGAAGAGTGACAATAGGATGAGAAGAGATAGAGGCTGACTTTATTCATCTCAGTACGGACATTTGGTCAAACAAAATAAAACAAATATGAAAAAATAAGAAAAGGAATAACATCACAATACATATATATAAATAATACTAATTCAATATCAATTTAATTTACAGTATCTGTATATATAGTTACTAAATGATAAGTACATGCTAATAGGGTCCATAAATGAACACCTATGGTGGATACATTTGACCACTCAGCAGGTAAAACATTCTGGGTTACATATGAAGTAGATTTAACTCTGGCGGGTAAGAAGACATGATTCTAAAAGTTAATTTTGGACCCTGGTCTCCCGTGCTGCCGTGCTCACAGGCTGAGAAGATGGTGCTGGCTGTGGGGGACTGCGTCCAGTTCCGGGAGGAGGTGAGGAGCACCCTAGAGGAGGTGGTGGAGGGCCAGAAGGAGGCGCAGGCGGAGGCCATCAGAATACTGGACTCCCAGACGGTCCGGGACGCCCAGCAGCTGCTCCTCGGAAGACAGGTGGGAGGAGTTAACGCTCCTGGGCTGTTGGTTTCTTCCTGGCTTTCTTTCTTTATTTTTCAGTTTCTTTTGTTTCTTTTGGTCGTTTTTTTGTTTCTATGTTTGTTTGCTTCTTTCTTTCAATCTTTTCTTTTTCCCTATGATTCTACTGTTTCTTTCTTTCTTTTGTATTTTTTCTGTTTATTTGGGTTAGGTTGTTTGTTAATTTGTTTAGATGTTTGCTTCTTTCTTTCTTTCTTTCTTTCTTTCTTTCTATCTTGCTATCTATAAAGATGTATTGAAAAAATACTTTTACTCAATTCTAGGGCAAGTAAATAGAACTGAGATAACGCAGGAAAGTCAGTTACAATATTTAATATATGTTTGTCTGTTTCACAGAAACAATGACTTTGATCAAACATAATAAAGTACAGAAAATACAGGTTGGTGAATGAAATGGCGTTGGGGCTAAGTGTCAAGGACCAAGGGATGAAGCGATGCAGGGATGAAGTGATGGGGGAGGATACGAGGGGATTCTCCTGGGGGTGGCAGGTTGGTGGATGTTGGGGTTTATCTGAGGGGGTTGGGCCTGGGTGTAAACGATGGAGGGATGAAGCGATGCAGGGATGGAGCAATGGAGGGACGGATGGATGGAGGGATGTCGGCCGATTCTCCGGGGCGTTAACGCCGTCGTAACCCCTTGCGTCTGGCGGTCCGCAGCATCTGTTGAAGCGTCTGAAGCAGCGGCGGAGGGACGTGCAGCAGCTGACCACCAGGGGGCAGCAGCTCCAGGCTGAGGAGGGTGTGGGAGACTCCCTGCAGCAGGACCTGCAGAACCTGGAGAACACACTTAGCAAGATGGAGCAGAGCATGGACTCGCAGGAGCAGAGCCTGGAGGTGAGGGAGAGAGAGAGTGTTATTGTTACAGTGTGGCTGCGGCAGAGAGATTTGAATGCATTACGCATTGCCGTATGCACCGCGCCATCTCTATTCGGTGGTCGTGAGAATCTTAATTCAACATGAGTCCGCCAGTGGTGGTCACTGAATGTCGATTGTCCGATCACATCACAGAAAGCACTCCACACAACGACTCCTGGGTTATCCTCTGCGCCACATGTAAACGCGGTCCAATACAAAGTAAATGGGGGGGTGTTTCGGAACTAAACGCAATATATCAGTAGTGAAACTTGACCCGTTATGCTTTGTACTCTTGACGAGACAACCACCTCGTTATACACATACTGCTGTGTCATCCACAGGTCACCCTGGCTGCCTGGCAGGAGTTTGACAGCCAGCAGGAAGCGGTGCGGGAGTTTGTGAACAAGGCGCTCGCCGCGTCCGACAGAGACCTGAACTTCAGCAGCCCAGAGAGCCTGGCGGCTGAGCTGAGCCAGGCCAGAGTGAGTCTGATTGTATATTTCATGTGCATAGTGCTTTTCATGACCCTCAAACTTTATATAGATCTTAATATCACAAAGTACAATTGAAAATAAACAGTGAAACTATCAAACAATCGTGTCAGAATAAGCTAAACATTACAAGCACCTGTGAAACATGTGTTTTATAGACAGTATGTATTGGTTTCGGATTGCCCATTTCTTTGTTTTACCAGTAGAGAATGTAGTAACTCACAGCCTTGGCTTGCGTTTTAAGGTGTTACTGAAGCAGTGTGAGGCTGAGGTCTCCCACATGAACACACTGCTGAAGAGGGCCACTGAGATCCAGCTGGGCCCCAGGAACAAGGCTCTGCTCCTGGACCAGGCGCGCTCCCTCAGCCAGCAGGTGGACCAGGTGGAGGCCAGCCTCAAGACAGAGTAGGAGACACTTCTGTTCTGCCACGTTGTCCTCTTGGGATGGCCTTCAATGTCAACACTAAACTCAGCAGAACTTAATGTTTTCCATCAGTCACGTCAAGTAAATTTCATTTGTATAGCCCTTAATCACAGTTACAAAAGTCACTTCACAGATTCACATTAGATGACCACACAAAACTGAATTTGCAATATAATGTATAAATTATCATGAACTAAGAGCCCTTAACTTAGCCCTGAATCATCCCTAAAGAAAGAGCAAGGCCAACTCTCTCTCCACTCTTAGTTGTAAAGATTAAAGATTAAGCAGCACTCATGTTGTGTTCAGACAGTCAACCTAATGCCTGTTGTCTATGGGAAGGTGCCTGTTTCTCTGTAATGGTTCCCATCGTCCGAGTACTAAAGCTAATAGCAGAAGGCGATGAAATTGCTTCACAATAACACACTTAGTATTCTTCAGCGGCTGTTATTGTCAGGGTTTGTATACAAAAGTATTTGTAGTCATAGTAGTATAATAGTTATATATGTGACACTCTCTCTCTATTCCAGCATCGCGACCCTTGAGCGGATGCGAGTCCAGTGGGAGCAGTTTGGGCGTGGCTTTGAGGCGTTCTCCGTCTGGATCTCAGACAAGGAGAAACAGTTGGACCCGCTGAAGAGCTCCTCTGCACCACTGGAGCAGCAGATCAGCACCGTGAAGGTACCCTGGGTTGGGTGTTTACCTCAGGGATGGGCTGGAACATTGGGTGACATAACAAAAAGGAACTCTGAGACGCTTTGAATAGAAGCGTCCTCCGAAAGACTAAATACTAAGTAGTATCGTGTGAAGCTATAGCTATAGCAAATTGCAAGACAGACTTTCTATTTAGTTAAGTGTGTGTGACTTTCTTTGGGAGATACATGAGGATAGCAATGGTTCAGGTTAAATATGCACAGGGGTGATAGTCTAGAGCTCAGGGTGTTTGACTCCCAGCTGCTGAAAGGTCCTTGACCCAAATGGTCCTTATCTAACACTTATCTAAATGTACTCAAGGACGTTTTGTTTGGATTAAAATCGCTGCTCAATGATTACTTATTTGTATTACATATACATTTACATCAAGAACACTGGAATATTCCGATTCTGAGATATGGAGATTCCGACCGCCAACCGAAAGCACCATGTGACACCATGGAAGGTGATCAGAGCGGCCGCTTCTCACCCTGTCTCCTCTTTTCCCCTCTCTCCATCCCCGCGTGTCTAGGCTGTGAGCTCGGAACTCAGGGAGCGGGAAGAGGTCCACTCCCGGCTGGAGGCCGACTCCCAGCGGCTGGGCCAGTTCCTGTCTTCTGGGGAGTCTGCCCGCGTCAGGGCCCGGCTGACCCAGGTGGGGAGGTACTGGGAGGAGCTGAGGGAGAGCGTGCAGCAGCTCCAGGCCAGGCTGGAGGAGAGCTTCTCCCACCAGCAGAAGTTCAACGCCAGCCTTGAGGAGGTACAATCAAGGGGGAAGAGGGGGAGGAGGAGGAGGAAATGGGAGACGGCGGGTTTTTGAACACACTGTAGTAGAATATTCTTCTACAAAGACCTGAGGATCCAGGGACCATTTGTTGGCCGTTTCTATTGATTTCTCAAAGTGTCTTCTTATTTAGTTGCTTGATTACTTAAATGTAGGCTAGAAGCTACAATAAAGCTTCTAGCCTGCATACACTCAATAAAAACATACAAATGAGCTGTAAGCTGTAGGATTTTCAGTACGTCGGTTTCTTTGTGTTTTTAGCAACAATATAGGTCTTACTTTATTAATACAATGAGCATTGTAATTTGGTCATGTTTCCAGGCACAGGCATCACTCAGTGATCTGCACGCTACACTGGAACAGCCAATCAAATCATGCTCCTCGTCTTCAGAGACCTACAAAGCTCTTCAAAGCCACACGGTACGTCCTCACTTCCTTTTACTGAAGCATAAACACATGAAGGGCAAAACGGTCATTTTCTGAAGTGAAGGGGATTACAGTTCCTCATCAACGTTAGTCTTCTTCACTCTCAGGGCGTTTAACATGCGTTGGGACTCACAGGGGTTTAGAGTTAGGGGTGAGGGTCCAGAGTAAGGTGTTAGTGTTCAGAGTTAGGGGTTAGTGTTGAGAGTTAGGTGCTAGGGTTGAGAGCTAGGGGTTGGTCTTTGGTCTCAGGACGTTTAAAATAAGTCGTAACTCGTTCCTCCCCTCCCTTTACCCCCCCAGAACGTGTGCCAGGGTCTGGAGAAGCTGAAGGCGGCCGTGCTGTCCCTGTCGGCCGGCGCCCGGAGACTCAGCGACAAAGAGAAGGCGGAGAGAGCAGCGACCGCGCTACAAGCCAGCTACGATCTTAATGTACAGCAGGCCAAGGACAAACAGAGCCAGCTGGAGAGTCTGCTGTCGCTCTGGCAGAAGTGAGACGCGTTGTTGCACATGGACATGGGTTAAATGCAGAGATCACATAGATAGATCACTTAGTACTTGTGAAATTACAAAAATAAATAATCGTATCTTCTCTGTTGCTGTCCTGCAGGTATGAGAAGGACCGGTCCAGCTTTGTGTCCTGCTTGGAGAGAAGCGAGTCGCTCTCCAACCCAGAGAGCCGCGGACTCTCCACCGACAAATCCAAACTGATCAGCGAGCTGCAGGATTTACAGGTACACCACAAACCCAATACATAATCAAACTAAACAAAAACAAACTGATCAGCGAGCTGCAGGATTTACAGGTACTCCACAAACCCAATACGTAATCAAACTAAACTAAACCAAACTGATCAGCGAGCTGCAGGATTTACAGGTACACCACAAACCCAATACATAATCAAACTAAACAAAACCAAACTGATCAGCGAGCTGCAGGATTGACATGTACACCACAAACCCAATACAAAATTGAACTAAACAAAACCAAACTGATCAGCGAGCTGCAGGATTTACAGGTACACCACAAACCCACACACCCTGTACTTCTAGTACTAGTACTAGACTACTAGTACTATACTATCCTAATAATACTATAGTATAGTTGTAGTACTAGTACTATACTACTAGTACTATACTATACTGATAATACTAGTACTATACTATACTGATACTACTAGTACTATACTATACTGATACTACTAGTACTTTACTGATACTACTAGTATTATACCTAACTGATAATATTAGTGCTATACTATGCTAATAATACTAGTATTATGCTAATACTATACTACTTATCCAATATACTAATGTGATCCCCTCCATCCCCTTCAGGGTCTGCACTCTGAGATGCGCTCCCTGGAGGAGTGTCACGTGGGCCTGGTGTCCCTCGCCTCGGCCCTGGGGTCCAGCGCCCCCCAGGAGAGGTCCCAGGTGCTCACTGAAGACCTGGAGCACCTGCACACGAGGTCGAGCGTCCAGAATGCTGCCGTCCCTCAGAGGTACTGACCGCCTGGGTGATCCCTGCCGCAGGGCAGCGCGCTGTCGCATTCTGGTTCGGCAGATTTTTCACTCTCTCTCATCTTCGACCGCTTATCCGGGGTCGAGTCACGGGGGCAGCAGCTCTAGCAGGGGACCCCAGACTTCCCTTTCCTGGGCCAAATTGACCAGCTCTGACGGGGGGATCCCGAGGCGTTCCCAGGCCAGTGTGGAGATATAATCTCTCCACCTAGTCCTGGGTCTTCCCCGAGGCCTCCTCCCCACTGTTTAACAAAACTTAGCTTGTGTATCTGTTCACCTTTACTTTTCACGACAGATGGGCTAAGCTAATATGTGCTAATATTAGTGCTACTGTTAGCTCTAGTATTAGCACATATTAGCCAGGTTGTAAGTTCAAATTTGTTGTTCAAAAGATGAATAATAGTTATTGTCATAGTAAAATAACTGATACTTTGTTAAAAGGCCAACACTTATTTCCCACTTCTTTATGACATTCAACATCTTTACAACCACTAGAATCCAGGAGCTCCAGAGCCACCTGTCGCAGGTGGAGCAGTTTGACCAGGCTCTGGTCAAGTTCTCCCAGTGGGGCGAAAACATGCTGTTCACCCTCCACTCCGCCTCTCAAATCAACACCACCCACCTGCAACCGGCCATGACACAAGTAAAGGTGAGGAAGATAGTAGTGGCGCAGAATAACAGAATTTAGGGCTGCTGTTATTGTTTTGAGGACCTCAAAAGAGAGACATTATTCCATAGCAGGATGACCTTCCAGGTGTAGAAATATAATATAGTAGCCTTCTGCCTTGGGTGGTGAAACAAACCAAACATGGCAGGATATTGTGACCCTGGAAGGGTACACTGAAGGACAGCTTTTCATAACCCCTCATTCTCTCTCTCTCTCGCTCTCTCTCTCTGTCAGGAGAACCGAGCCGCTCTCCAGAAGCAAACGGTCATGAGGCAGATCTTGGAGCAGCAGACGGAGAGCCTGTGTCAGGCCTGCGAGCCCGGCGACGCCCAGCTCCTCCATGGCCGACTGGAGAGCTGCCTCCTGCCCTACCTGGAGGCCCGGCAGGTGGCCGAGCTCCAACTGGAGTGCCTGGAGCGGCTGCAGGCCTTCCTGCAAACCCAGGGCACGACGTCGGGGACCCTGCAGGGCCTGAGGCAGACGGTGGAGGGTGCGGGGAGCTGGGACCGTGCCCGCGTGGAGGAGCTGCAGCAGGAGCTGTCGGCCGTGGTGCCCGACGTGGGCCGGCTGGAGGCCCTGGCGGCCGCCCTGGACAGCAGCCTCTGCAAGGGCCACCTGCATGTGGGGGACGGCCAGGGGGCGCGCACCTCCTGCCGCCAGCTGGCCGACGCGATGAGTGCCGAAGTGGACGCTGTCCGGACCTTGCTGGGCTCCAAGCAGAGCGAGGCAGAGGCTCTGGGTGCCCTGTGGACCTCCTTCAGGCAGCGAAAGGAGCAGCTGCTGAAGACCGTGGAGGACATTGAGGAGAAGGCCGACCACCAGAGCATGAAGGAGCCTAGCCTTCAGGCGCTGCAGCAGAGGTGAGCAGAGCCACATTGTGAGATACAAGGCATGGTAGTAAGTGCACATTAACATTTGCATTGGCATGAGCAGGATGTTGCAACTTCTGACAACCGCCCCCTCCGCCAGGCTGCGTTTCTTCAACCAGCTGGAAGACGAGCTCCAGTCGCACCAGCACGAGGAGCAGTGGCTGCGGGACAAGGGCCAGCAGCTTGCCCAGCGGGACGCAGAATTCGCAGGGGAGGTGCTGCGGGAAATCGGCCTCCTGAAGTCCACCTGGGAGGACACCAAGAGACTCATCGCAGACAGGTACGGGGAGACACGGGAGAGTTAATGGGACAGTGTTACCTGAGCAATCGATGCTGTGCTTTATCTGAGCTTGAATCTTCTGCAGGGGGATTTGTCTTTGTCCTATTTAGTGTCAGTTGGATGCTGTGATGCTGTTACACCTGGAAAAAGTCGATATATTTCGCCATCTTCACCAACATAACCAAACCTTTAACCATTCAGCAAGCAAACTGCTCCTGGTAACTAGACAACAATAACGCTGTTTTGCTGACAGGCAGGAGCAGTGTGGGGTCCTGGTGGAGCTGATGAGAGAGTACCAGGGTCTGAAGACCTCCATCACTGGCATCGTGGAGAGCACAGAGGCTGTGGTGGCTATCGGCTCAGCTCTCAAGGACCACGAGGAAACCAAGAGGTCTCTATCCAAGGTTGGTCGGATTACCATCATTAGCAATCATACACCAGTTATCCAAATCAAGTCACATGAGAAAGTACTGTTCATGCAGGCCACAAGTTTGGCATCTTGCTCATTGAGTGAGGAAGATGTTGCCCAGGTTGGCTGCAGACATTTGGGATTGAACCCAGACGAGTGAAACACTTCAAGCACTCTTGAGAGTATGGAATATTTGGACCTGGAGATTTGGTATCTGTCAAGCTTTCTAAACACCTTACCCCCCCCGCAGACACACAGTTCTTATCTTGAACCTTCATCCTTATAAATCAATGAGTCATCAATGTGTCTTCCCTTCTCTTCTCTTCTCTTCTCATGTCCTGGTGCAGCATGAGGGGGTGAAGACCAACATGTCTGGTAAACAACGGGAGCTGGACCTCCTTTCCGGCCGGGGGAAGCAGCTGCTCAGCGAGCTGAAGAAGATCCCAGACTGCGACGCGCAGGTCATGAAGAAGGATGTGGAGACGCTGGTGGATCAGTGGCTTGATGTAAGTCGGACCTTATACAGGGCAAAACCAGTATACGTGAAAGTCTGCTTTGTCACTGATAAAGGCTTATCAAGCCTTTTACACCGGGCAAAAAAGATCTAGATAAAAAAACAAATGAGGAAAGGAAGAAACCTTGCCACCTAAAACATAAGAGAGTTCCCTCCCTCAAGGTATGGAGTTACGAATTAAGGCAAAACATTACCAAAATTAAAAGGGTGAAAAGATAAAGAATGTGATCAATCATACCGAATGGTGAGTTATACAGGGTATTTTTCATATGTATGTAAAATATACAGTATAGGGTCACTTAATGCTGTGCTGCCAGTTCAAAAGACAAAGTGTCTAACTCTGGGACTCCACGACTGCAGGTGTCGGAGAGAGTTGACGACAACATCGACCGCCTCGGCAAGAGTTTGGCGGTGTGGGAGGACGTGCGCAGGATCAGTGACGACATCGAGAGCTGGGCCAGCAGCTGTGCCCTAGAGCTGAGCGAAAGTCTGAACAACCTCAACGACAGCCACAAGATGTCCGGCAGGCTCTCTGTGGTAGAGGTAAGACGACCGTCTGCCATCGCAGTTCAGAGAAAATCGTATTGACAGTCGCAAAAAAACAAAACAACTTAGGCAAGGCAAGGCAAGGCAACTTTATTTATATAACACTTTTCATGCACGAGGCAGACTCAAAGTGCTTCACATAGAAACATTGTCATACAATAAAATAAAATAGATAAGTAAAAGAAAATAGATTTAAAAAAAATAATAAAGGCAAAGTTAAAAAGCATTTTAGAAAGTGCAATGTATTTAAGATCAGAAAAAAAAAGCATTTTAGAAAGTGCAATGTATTTAAGATTTAGCAGAAAGCTAAAGCAAACATAAAAGTCTTCAGTCTAGTTTTAAAAGTGGTCAGAGTTGGGGCAAGTCTTAAATCCTCAGGGAGTTTATTCCAGTTATTTGCTGCATAATAACTAAATCCTGCTTTCCCATGTTTCGTGTTTACTCTGGGGATAATTAACAGATTGGTCTCAGAAGATCTCAGTGGTCTAGAAGGCTTATATAGTGGAAGCATATCAGTTCAATATTTTGGCCCTAAACCATGTAGGGATTTATAGGTTAGCAACATGATTTTAAAATCAATCCTCTGACCTACAGGAAGCCAATGTAACGATTTAAGAATTGGTGTAATATGTTCAAATTTTTTGGTCTTTGTTAGGACTCTAGCAGCAGCATTCTGAACCAGCTGTAGTTTCCTTAAAACATTTTTTTGGAGACCTGCAAAGAG
>OMKX01054903.1:0-10247 GCA_900302425.1 Brosme brosme
GTGACGGGAACCGGACACTGTGGGACAGACCTGGGGATTGGTTCCTCCACCGCCGCCACCACCACTGTTGCAGCGGGGACCGTGGGCAGAGTCAACGGCCTGGGGGGACCGGGGGGAAACGTGAACAATTGTAGTAGTGGTAGTGGTAGTGGTGGTGGTGGTGGTGGTGGTAGTAGTAGCAGTACAGCCGCGCTGTCCCCTACCCCGGCCGGCTACAATTCGTCCGGCCTCTCCCCGAATCTGAGCCCGGGACCCGGCTCAGGGAGCGGCGTGAGGAAGATGGTGGTGTCCGCGGAGATGTGCTGCTTCTGTTTCGATGTGCTTTACTGTCATCTGTACGGATACCAACCTCCGAGGACTCCCAGGTTTACAAACGATCCCTAGTGAGTCCCTTTGTTTTACACCCCGACCGGTGGAGAGTTTGCAGGGTTATGTAGTCACGGTGACATCCGTGTGTTCGTTCATGCCATTCGGTCGAGTTTTAGTCGAGGAATGGATCGACCTTAATTAATGCACCTTGACAACTTTTAATTTAACATTTAAAACTAATAATCACTTGGCGTCCAGGCTGCAGGCCTGCTAAACTAGGTTCCCCTGCACGGACTGCCCTCTATCTTCTTGTTTTTTTGGCATATTATTATTCATTCGGATCCATGACAGCTCTAAACAGTTATTGCATGTAGTAAAATCAGGGTTGTATGTGTTAAATGTGCCTCGGAAAACAACTTTGGGTCCATTTGAAGTGCGGTGATGTTTTATATTTAGCGTTAAGCCTCCTTGCTATTAGCGTGGTTGCTAGCATTGATTTTAGCCTTGGAGTTCAAACCGAACGAGGGGCCAAGTAGTTTACTAAAACACACTCGAAGGCTATGCAAATGAATATCAAGTCGAAAAATTGTTAATTAAAGTAGTTTTTAATAGTTGAAGACCCAAATCTTTGATAAAACTCATGACTGCCTGTTCTTTTGGGGGGCTACTGACTGTTAGCTGTATCAGCTAACAAGCACACGACAAGCCCACCAGCTTTTAATAGATCTGCCGTCTGAACCCACAAATACATTCATTTATCACGTTTCTATGCGTTTAAAAAGAGAAAAAAATACGTTTTAATGATTAGAGTTGGCTGTGTTCAAAGAGCCCATATTGAGGTTCAAACAACAAAGAAAAAACTGCATACAGTTCCAATGTCAAGACATGTAGGTTTAAATTAACAGTTAATTAATCAAGTTGCTTTACAAACATGTATGAATACTTATGCCTGTCATTACACCATTAAAAAAGTCAGTTTTCATTGTTTTATTCGGTTAATCAATTGGATTTTAACTTCTTGTGTACAATTGTAGATGTATAGGGCGCCCTCTACTGACCATTATAACCGACACCTAATGTTGGCAGTATGTGTTATATAGAAGTAATAGTTTTATATTTTGTAACATATACGTAAAACTCCATTTACTAGGATCTTTGGTGTTAATAAATGCGTGAGAAAATTTTAACATTTCATTTAATGCTGCATTGTATTACATTAATGATTCACAGGAGTGCACCTATTTGATTAAATTATATAAATGTCTTATGGTAATGTTAGGTAAACGAGAAGGCCACCTCTACTACATGATTAGAGATTACCATCAAGGAACGCAAAAGGAAGCCAGTTTGAGTCCTTATGATTCATTGCATGGAGTGCAGTTTGTTGGCCTTTAAGTTTGACAGCCAAGAGATTAGGACATTTGGGGACCCTATAGTTTACACGTTACCCGTCATAAATTATGAAATGTTTGACGGGATATTTAACTATCAATTAAAAAGACAGTCATTGTTGACATAGCTTCAGCTCAGAGGGAAAATGGATATCATTTTGGTAGCTAAGTGCACGAGGTTCATCTGAATGAGAACATACAAAACAATCCGATTACCTTAATGTAATAACACAGTAGGTACAGGAAAAATATGTTTATATATAAACACGGTACTGCAAGTTACATAGCCTGTTCCTTTAAGAGATCCCTGAGATGGAAAAATTTGATAAAAGCATTGTGTCATTGTTTTACAATGCCAACAACTAGGACATCTCTTATCAAGCGTGGTAACGAGATTAACAAAAGGCTATCAAATCATTTTCAGTTCAAGTTAAAATATTCATTATGTTTGGCTATGAACAATGACCTTTACTGTTTCATGTGGCGCCCGGTTAAAATGTGTCTTTTTCTATCTTTGCAGTCCACTGTTTGTCACTTGGAAAATAGGCAGAGACAAGCGGTTGAGGGGTTGTATTGGTACGTTCTCGGCCATGAATCTGCACTCAGGACTCAGGGAGTACACCCTTACTAGGTAAGCACCCATACACAAACCCACCACGTAGGGTCCCGACCCCAAGTTTGAGAGACACTGGGTATCTAGGCAAGATCAGCCTGCCAGTTGGTACAGTCCACTGGGCGGGCGGGGCGATCCATCTATCATACATCTGGATTGACGCTCCCACTTGTGATGTCACGGGCGGGTCGATTTTGAAAATATATGAATGTATATGATATGTAGATGAATAATAATAATGTTTGGCCCTTGCTCATTTCCCGCCGGTCCTTAAAAGTGCCCCTTCCAAGCAGTGTGATGTCGAAGTCATTTGTGACATCACAGGTCAGCGACCCCGTTTCAAACACGATGAACAGTAGCACTTGTGATGTCACAAACGGATAGCTTTTGAACTACTTGCCCGACTGATTAATCAACGTAAGCACCTGGTGGTAAAGAAGGACCCCTCGCACCATGTGGTGATGCGTCGACCTTCAACCTTTGACCCCGTGTGTGTGTTGCAGTGCCCTTAAAGACAGCCGCTTCCCGCCCATGACGAGGGACGAGCTGGCCCGCCTCTTCTGCTCAGTGTCTCTGCTCACCAACTTTGAGGACGTCGGGGATTACCTCGACTGGGAGGTAAGCGGCGACGTGGCCTGGCTTTGACAGCTGACTTGTGAAAACGATCCCAGTTTGGCAGTGTCGCGTTTTGCTCGATGTCTTTTGCCTTCTGACTCTAGGTGGGGGTTCACGGCATTAGGATAGAATTTTTCAATGAAAAAGGATCAAAACGAACTGCCACCTATTTACCAGAGGTTGCAAAGGAACAAGGTGAGTATCTGTTGTCTATAAGCCTATGTATGCCCTATATGTAGTGTTTATAGTCTCACACAAAGGAAGTTATGAAGGAGAGCTCCTCAATGAAATGTGTTTTTTTTTTTTTTTTCCCACAGGTTGGGACCACATTCAGACCATTGATTCCTTACTTAGGAAAGGAGGTTATAAAGCTCCCATTACCAATGACTTCAGGAAGACCATTAAGTTAACCAGGTGAGGCCCCGTGTCACTGGAACCGTCTAGGATTAAATGCTACACAGGAGGCGCGTGTTTGGATACACTGAATAGACCACAACAAAACAATCAACAAAATCACTAGGTATGGAGGCGATGGACTTTGGATGATATGTTGTACTGTTCCCACTGTCAGTTCAGCACATTCCAGAGGCATTCTGGGGTTTGTAGTCTGTAAATAAAACCAGCCGTGGGTGTCGAGTGCCAATTCATCAAAATGTTAATTCTGTCTGGCTTGTGTTGCTGGTGCCGTTTTTTTTGGGAAATATGCAAGACGTAGCATTTAAGTGTCTCAATTTCAAATAAAACCCCAGATGGCAAAATCCTCATCAAAATGGAAGTCGGCACAGTGCGAGCAGCACCCACTCTGCACTTTACTGGAGTGAACGGCCCACTGTTGTACTTGACAGTAAAAGTATGGCCCAAGTCGGCTCTATTTGCAATAAAGGCACCTCATATCAACGGTGAAAAGTCCCTTTACGTGGCAAGGCAGCAGTGCACTGAAGTGTTTCGAACAATGTCAGAATAAACCCATGAATGTTCATGGAACAGGTTCAAGGGTTTTAATATGGTAAAAAGGCTGTAAGGATCGTGTTTTGTGGGGGCTTGGTGCATTGTAAGCATACGGAAAGCGGTCATGCTAGCCTAAAACGGCCATCTTTGTCCTAGGTACCGTAGCGAGAAGATGACCATGGCCTACGCGGAGTACATCGCCCACCGCCAGCACCACCACTACCAGAACGGCATCGGGCACCCCCTCCCCCCCTACAACCATTATTCCTGACAGCGAGCCCCATGACCAATCACTGGAGCTCTCCTCGGACCTGTTCCCCGGAGAGCCCGCCCCCGCCTGGTCTAGCTATTTCTACTACTGTACCATTTTATGATGATAGTTTCCGTTGCCATGGTGGCCGTCTCCCAGACGTTGGCATGGCAACGGGCGGCAAAAAAAAAATTATTACGGCGCGAAATCCGCATTTCCCCGCCCCCCCCTTTTTTCCTATTATTTACCTGCCGTAAAGCTTTTGCAGCAGCATATATAAACGTATATATCTCCCCTTCTTTTTTTGAATTTGAATTACGATTTTTTTCTTTTTCTTAAAACTTAATTCTTTAATAAAAAAAAAAAGAAAAACCTAATGAGGTTTTCGTTCTGTGGATGGAAGAGGGTCTCTTATAGTGGGTTAGGATTAATCTTGTATGCTAAAGTCGTTGCTTCAACTTTTTCTTTTCATATGCTTCTTATTTTAATCCCTGCGCGTGTATGTATACTATATGTAGCAAGGCAGCCGCGGTTTGAAAAAAGGCTCATCCTATTAAGTCAAAAAAAGAAGAAGAAAAAAAGACGTGCGATTTGATTTGGCCTGGTGTTGTGGTTGTGTGTCTGAACACTCGTGTACCCTCCCCCTCCCAGCTGTAGATAACTAGGTTTTGTTGGGCCGACTGGACCGGGGCTGGCCGGCGGTTCGTGTGTGTGTGCTTCTCTGTGTGTGGATTAAGCTTCTCCAGAAGATGAGACCCAGCTAGAATAATAGATTGAATAATTTGTGATGCGTGAAGTTTTCCCTTGGCCGCCCGCCGCCTGCACGAGGGGGCGGGGTTTTGTGGGGCGAGGTAACCTATTAAAACTTGAACAGCGTTTGATTGGCTAGATATAAAAGCGTTTATCTTTTATTTTTTATTATTATTATTCCTTTTTTTTTGTTTTTGCAACTATTTCTACATTGTACGATTATTAATAAGGAGCAAGCCATTTGTTCATCTTGAAAGCCGAATTGTCTGCGGGTCATCTTTTGTAATGTAGATTAACGAGTTAGACCCCCCATGAACTTGGGGTTCGTGGCGTTCTTTGGAAGGTGAGGTGTGCAGTCACAGACATAATCACATATGGTCGGAGAGGGAATGCCTTGGTTTGGATTCACCGTCTGTGTGTTTATTAGAGTTTACGAGCAGGGAGCGACAGGGACAAACTAACCACTAAAAGCCATAAACTAAAGGCATGCTTCGTAAGTGTTGTTGGCTGGATGTGATCGCTTGTCTTGGATTCATTTTAAAAGCTTGAAGTGTGAGCCCCCAAACGGTTACACGGAGCCCTGTACTTCTTTGGGCTTAAGTCACACTACTCTCATGTCTAGTGCAATGGCCCTTGAACCACAAGGGGCCTGGCCTCTAGGTCCTAGAAAGCATCCGTTTGACAGCGATGTTGCCAGTACGTAATTAACTAATTGACACGGTCTAATGACCGAAGTCGTTAGTTTGGTTGTTTTAGCTACCAAACCCCAGAGACACCAAACCACTGGATAACGCATGAAGGTTGTAATTACTGAACATCTGTGTGACGCGTTCCCCTTAGTTTTGGGTTGCGGTTAACGTGCAGTCTTAAAACCCACTCTGGGTGTTGATCGCTGAATCTCTGTCCCTCCCCTCGCGGCCAGACACCCCTTTCCTAAGGGGGTCTCGACCCGCGCTGTGGAGAATGTCCCTCTGTTGTGTCAGCTGTCGGGTTAGCGAGGTGAAGAAAACACCACCTCAGCAAGGGGGCTTGTCCTTTTATTGTTGAAGGCTAGACTCCAGATAAAAACAGTGGGGGGGGGGGGGGTTTCTAAGGACTTTATTGAAGCCATTTCCCCTGTACAGACAACAGGCCGAGTCCCATCCACGGCTAGAATCTCTTCAGTTCTACAATATTTGGGCTATTCCGGCGTCCGTTCCACGCTGTATTATAACGGCCTGGTTTGGTTCAGTTCTCGCTGCGATGTTTCTACTTGACCAACATTGTTTTTCGTTGTATCTGCCTTTTTACCAACCAACGATTATTTCCTTTATGCAAACAGCCAAGGGCTTCAGGCAGTCCATCCACAGTAACCCCCAAACTACCCCGACTTCAGTTGTGTTGCCTTAACTGATTTTAATAATTGCTGGACCAGTATTTGGTGCTGTAGTTGTTCCTATCACACCATCTACTGTGCTGCACTCCCATCTTGTGCTTCTCCAAACAGTCGGGCAAATCCTCTTCTGGTCTTTTAAACGGCAACAAACTACCCAACCAGATATGTTTTTCTTTTCTTCTGCTGCAAAACCAAATTGACCACGCTCTTTTCACCTAAATGTCTTTGTACAGACATGCAATGTACTCTGTTGCATGCGTGTATGAGTATAACCTATGGTTTTAAAATCCACGATATGCTTGATCTATCGCTTAGACACTCTCGGAACCACAAAGAGATTTTAGAAGACAAAATATATGGTGCTAACAGACCTCGCGTCGGGGGCGGTCACGCTTGGTGACTGGTCATGCGGACTCATCTTTCCATATCATACTAAAAACACCTGACCCGTGGGGTTGTCTCTCCGACGTGCTCGCGTGCGAGACGGGGAGTCGGCACGCTTGAACTCTCACAAGACTTGAGAGCAGGAGGTGTCATCGAAGGTACACATCGATGTGAAGGAACAGACAATATTCCCTCCAGACATTGCTACCAAGAGAGATAACCCTACACGTGGTCTCCCTTTTTTAACATCCTTGATATATGCAGATATCTGTTCAACAAAGTGTTTCTCGTGCCCCGTGCTGGTCGACGTCCCTGCAGGCTTGAAAGGGCAAGAAGTCACCCCTCTCCCCCCTGGTTTTGTCATCCTAGAAGGACCTCATGGCTCGGTTGGTCAACGCACACACACACAAGTCTGTCATGTCGTAAGTCGGTTTCGTCAGTTGCAGCATCTCTCCACATACTGCACCCGGACGAGGAACATCCTCTTGATGTCCGTGAGATCTGAGACTCTCCACTGGACACGAAACCCAACCACGACGTGGTACTTTTATGTCCAGTTGGATGGGTCCAATCGGTTGATGTAGTCATGGATGGTCTTCATCTACATGTCTTACACATTTTCTAGCATTTTTTTATGTCGTTAAACACAGATTTGTGAGTTCCTGTCGGTCGAAACCCGCCACCAAACAATCATGACTTTATTTTGTATATTTATTCATCCTTCTACAATAGAGCGTAACTGGAGGTGTTGTTTGGTGACCAACCCATGGAAGATGTCATACTTTTTTTGTTGTGTTCCGTCGACAATTTGTGTACCGATACCTCATAGACTGTCGTGTTGGTGGTGGCGGTGAGGCGCTTCTCGTCGTAGCATACTTTTGGCGCCGTAACCAAGGGTTAAAGTTCGGCCGTAGCGTTCGTGCGAGGTCGTTCATCTACGTGGGGAATTGTCGTGTCGTGACCTCGCGTGCGTTTTGACCGAAGGTGCAAAAAAACCAGCCATGTGCAAAAAAAACATGCTGCTGTCCAGGCGTGGCTTCCTGTCCTTCCAAAACACAGCCCTGCAAGCGACAAACCATGTTTCTCCTCTCTGTCCCGTTCGTTTCTGTGTTGTACCTCGAAGCTGAAGCAACCAGATCTCACCGCGTCTTGTCTTCGGAAAGCCCCTCTACCCACCACCCTGTAGGGATTAGAGGACAAGATGCTGGGTTGCACATCGTATCTTACTTGTTTTTGTTTAATTTACAAAAATGAAAAATCCCATGGTGTGCCTCCTAGCTTTATGGGTTTTTAAATGTTTGTTTGTTTTTTCCCTAAAGACCAGCAGTTATACTTTATATAAAAGATGGATTTTCCTTATTTTTATGCTATGTAAGATGAAAAGCCTGTTTGCTTTACTTTGGACCCAGTAGCTGCACTGGTATACAATCGCACTGATAGATGATAATTAAAAAAACATAAACAAGACATGGATCAATACTGATACAAGCAAATGAAATAAGAAAATACAATAAACTTGTGTTTGGAACTTTTATTTAAAAAAAGGAATAAAAATAAAAAAAAGAGAAAATGACTGTTTTTGTATATCAAAATAAATTCTTTTCATAAGAATATTTTGGATCTAGTTTCAAACTTATTTTAGTGGTTTTCTATGTTCTGAGTATTGAGACACAGTTCTGAAAGACTTCACTGTACAAAACCGTTTTATTTTGCAGTGGCTGAGGGTTACCTGGAGTAACTTCCCTCACCAATTTTTTTTTTTTTTTTGGGGTTTAAAATGCATTTTCTCTTTTCATTAATAACTTGAAAACGTTGTTGGAATAACATGGAGATGGGTATTTCGAAGGCACCCCTTGTAGAGCTATATAGATATTTCTTCTCCCCCTCTAAATCGCTGTTAGTGTGACAAGACTTGAAACGGGCATTTATTATAGTACTCCCAAAAAAATGTTTAAAAGTTTTAAAAGAAAACAAAAAAATGTGTGGGGAAGGTATAAAATATATATATACAGTATATATATGTGTGTGTATATATATACAGTATATATATGGGTTATTATCGGTATGTAAGCCATGGCTGTGAAGACGATAATGTAGTTTTAAACATTGTTATTACCTTTTAAAACCATTTATTCAATAAAAAAAAAATAAAAAACCAAATGAAAAGAGACATACGTGTGTACTGGAGTTTTTTCTTTGGCTTGTCAATTTCTCACTCAAGGAGGACCACAGAAAGACTGGTGGGATCGGATGCAGACCCTTTAGGCCCAGCACCAGAAACCACGTCACCCCTGTCCTGAAACCCCTTCACTGGCTCCCGGTCAAACATCAACTTCAAACGGCTCCTTACAGCAGAACGTACATCACCTCCTCTCCATCACCTGGCCCCTGCCGACCCCACTGGTCTTACACCGCCATGCACCCACCCGAACCCTCTGATCTGCTGGTGCACCCCCCCACCATGACCAAACCCAAATCCTGGGGCAACAGGCCCTCTCCATCACCTCCTCTCCCCCCAAACCCATCTAGGACTCACCCTCGCTCTCCTCCGTCAAGTTTTCCCTCAAAGCCTCCATCTTGAAACTTGGTTTTAATGTTTAAACTCTTCTACATGTTTTCATAATGTCTTTCTTTTTCTAAAGGATATCCATGCTATTCTAGGTTTTATTCTTGCTGTAAAGTGAGTATTTTGAAAAGCGCTATACAAGATACATGTATAGTAGAACATTTATTTCATGTACATTTACTTTGGATTGATAGGAAATGGGCTGCAACTGCTTGATGCAATGCAATGAGTGGCCATCTTGTTTTCAGGAACAGCTTTGGGAGGGAATTTAACAATGTGAATGTATAGCTTAATTCCTAACCAATCCATTTGAATGGCATGACTCACATCATTAACCAATGGCATGTGGTTGATTCCTATACCGTTTCTTTGAGAGCATGTACTCAATTTAATTGAACACATGTTGCCATTTAAAAATGACATTTACCTAACCTTTTCAAACAAACAGCTAGATTTCTGCTAGATGCAAACCCAATGTTGACAAATGCATACTGTGAGTAGTATAGTATTAGTATTATAGGTGTGGTCCTCAGGATGTACAGTACCACAGAAATAGTTAATGGATGAGAACTAAGTATATAGTATAAAACATTTCACAAACTGATAAAAACGACTTGACTTAAAAATGAATCGGTGATGCAATGATTGACTGATGGACTGAATGCTCTTTTATTGTCAATACAGCACAGTGCACGAGGACCCAAACATGGTACAAAAAACTCACCCCGTTGCGTTTTAAAACGTATGCTACAGTAATACATATAGTGAAAATCCCTTAAAACTCGAAGTACGGGAAACATTTTTAAACATTACAATTATCAATTGAGGCAAAGTTAACATCATGAATGAATCTTCAACCATTCACATCGCCAAGTACATTTTTTTTTTTTTGTTCCCATGTCTTCAGACCGTCAGGCCATACAGCCCAAGGCCCCGGCTTGTCTCGGAGGAATCTAGAATGTTCTGGTGTTAGACGTCTGTTATCTTACCGGCAAAGTAAGAGGAACCAGAATATTCTATACCAAACGAAGCCTGCATTACGGATG
>OMKX01054940.1:3232-16484 GCA_900302425.1 Brosme brosme
TCCACCGTCACCACCACCACCACCACCACCGCCACCACCACCACCGACTCGCTTGGCACACCGACCTCTGAACCCGCTATGACTGTGACGAAGGTTTCCGAGAGTCGGGTTGCATTGCCAACCGCATGCGTCCTAGAAGCCGGTCTCCCGGACCATCCTGGCGCCGGGGTCGGAGGTGGGGGGCATGACCCCCCGCGGAGTCAGACGATGGTTTCGTGTGGGGATCCGTTCGCTACAGGACAAGCAGAGGCCGTGCCGAGTGACCCACCGCTAAATATGGAAGGCATGGATGGCAATGAACACAATGACTCCTCAGTAGCACAAGTTGTGTAGTTTTGTGTGTCGGCAACTTAAGTTTAATTGATCGGTCGGTAAAAAAATCTGCCTCATTTATTTTTCCCCGTAGCTGTACCTTCACATGTGAAGTCCCAGATTTATTGAATCAATTTCTGTGCGACATTAAATAAGCAATTGATGTCATGTTCATTTAATTTAATAAAAAAACACCCGTAGCCGTGTGTGTTTAATAATCTTTTATTACAATAATCTTTCACAAGCATACAGATCAAATCAAAACAGTATGCCGTGGTCGTTTTCTGGAAGAAGCTCGATACGCAGGGCGGTGGGCCGGTGGTGTGGCAGAGAGAGAGAGAGATGAAGCACATCGCTAAAATGTGGCTAAAATACAACAAAATACGCAATGACATGCTATTCACACATGGTTTGCTTGGAAGGTGCATGACACTAGCGAGCCTTCGCTTAGTCTACGACACAAGAAGAAAAGTTCTGCCCTGATATTAAAGGGACACCTCAATCAAAACCATGAAATAATTTCTATTCCACCCAAAAGCGTCAGACTCTTCTTTGTCATCGTTACAATTCCACAATGTCCACACATTATTATCATTGCACTAACGAGTCGTCCCATTTGTGAATGATATGGAAGAAAAAAAAATTATTGAAGGAATGACTGGAGTTGCTATAATCATAGCAGGATTTCCCTTTACCACTTCACTACATTCTGCAAATACCAAACACACGGATATAAATTGATTTGAAACAATCTTTTATACAACACATAGTATAAATAAATGACAAGATTTTTTCCATCTTACGCACTAAATAAGAAAAGGAACAAAGAAAACACAAACAAATAAAATAAAACTACTAAACTTCGTGCATTGCTTTCTCCCGATACTAACATCCGATGCACCTCCGAGCCGTTAAAAGCTGTTAAAGGGGACATGCAGCCTCTCCTAAAAAAAACAGAGCTATGAGGTGTGGTGGGACGGAGGAATTAACACCCTAAATATGAGAAGCACAGCTTTTAAATATCAACAATAGAATATGATCCTTCAGTATTGCCTGGGGTTAACCAGTCCGACCGCCCAGCCAGTCCGATCGCCAGTCCGATCTCCAGTCCGATCGCTCGAAAACCCCAGCCAGTCCGATCGCCTGAAAATCCAAGCAAATCTGATCGATCGAAAACCCCAGCCAATCAGATCGCTCGAAAACCACCAAGTCAATCAGATCACTGGAAAACCACCAAGCCAATCAGATCGCAAAAAATATATATAATAGAATATATGTGTAATTTAATGAAATACTTTTGCCATATTCCCATGTCACTGTGTTACTTGTTTAGCTTGTTCTATAAATATGAATGTGTACATCTAGAATCAGACACAATGCAGATGAAATTCCTGGGGTATAAGTAACGGAACTAAATATAAAAATGGAGATAGATATACTTGTTTTCGCTTACCTGTGTAACATTAGCGGTCCGACTCCTGTTTTTCTCGTCTGTCCGCATTCAAAAGACACGTGGTCATTTCACGCTTTATCAAGTCGTGCTCATCAAGTGTTTGTGTGCATGCGCTAATCTAGTCCCAAACTTAAAGGTATTTGTTGTATCGAACAAGAACTTCAATTCTTCAAAGAAGTTTAAATTCCTCTTGCAACTTAATACAATCTAAATCTAAATATAACGATCTAAAATTCATTGAGAAGGTTGAATTGGAAAAATGTATCTAATAATGTTAAACTGATGGAATCACAATAAATGCATTAGATGATGTACAGCTCGGAAAACGTTTTACAGTGATATGTGATGAATGTCCGTCGGTTAATCAAAACAGATGGAACACCCGCGGTCACCTCTGACCTATGGCCTGCACAGCCTGAGCGGAGGTGCGACCTAGAGTAGATTTATACAACAAATTGATTAATGACCCACATGAGGCCAAGTTATATTCCCATATACATTGAACCAGTTGTTCGATTAAAAAAATGATGCCTGTATAGCTGAACAGGCGCTTTATAAAAATCGATAAAAAATACATTATAGTCAGACGATCATAGAATAAATGAGACTTGTCTTATTCTTCCAATGGTTTCATTTATGAAACTTGAGGGGAAAAGTCTCCCTGACAGGCACTCCATATTACATCGGCAACAGAGATACAATAGAGAGCGCTTTATCGAGCTTATGCAAAGCTACCTCCCTCAAAGCCAGGTCCGATAAAGCAGGAAAGGGAGAAGCGCATTTCAATTGAGGAACCAAACACAGACTGAATTGGCAAGCAGTTGGGAGATCCCTAAATCAATTGACAGAGCAAAAAAATACATTTTTGAATAGCCTATATAAAAATGTTATTTCATTCCCAGTTTTAACCCCAGAGAGCAAGCACATGGCACAGCCATAACACAGACTATAATTCAGTATGGCAGGTTATGACAACCACTAACATCCTTTGGCTTCTGTACAAACTGATTTAGTGCAACAGACAAGCCATTGGGTGACTGTAAAGATGAGGGAAACGTCCCTCCTGAGATTAAGAAACCTGGGGAAGAGCGATGCTGTCCAGGGTCTCCTGTACACCAGTCGGGCCATCTAACTGCGAGCACAAACTCTGCCAGCACCACTAAACTTTTCCTGGTGGGAAGATAAGCTAAAAGATCCGGTCTGGACACCAACGTTCTTAGACAAAGTCTCTGTAAAGGTTTTGAATGAACATGTGTAAATCCCCTTCTGAAAAGCTTCATCCACTCGCGCAAATGAGTTTGTTCATGGTAGCGTGACCGAACCCCTTGATGTTTTGGGTTTTCCGGCCCAGGCTTTGTGACGTCTTCA
The DNA here is from genome assembly GCA_900302425.1 of Brosme brosme. Lineage (NCBI taxonomy): Eukaryota > Metazoa > Chordata > Actinopteri > Gadiformes > Lotidae > Brosme > Brosme brosme. Next base: position 6,366 of record OMKX01054940.1, read on the forward strand.
CCCAGAGGTTCTATCTACCCTAGAGTAGAAGGACTGCTGGGTGCGAGATGAGGCCTTCAGGTGTCTCAGAGCTGGGGCAGGGGGTAGCTCTCTTTCTGTCTCTAAAGAGGATCTGCAGGATCCATGATCCAATAAAACTAAGTTTGCAAATACTCTTCCTTCCGCCAACTGACGACGTAGCAAAGTGATGCGAAATGTGTCATCGATACCATTTTCATTTTCTCTAACGCTTGTTATTATTTGATGTTATCTTTTATTTCTGACACTTTAAGGTTAAGGTGAGTGTGTGGCGATGGCACGGCACGCCGCGGCGCCATGATGGAGCTAAATGGTAGCAGGAGAGGCTTCGGCACGTAGAGAAAGGGGGAGGGTGGGAGGAGGGTTTGGAGAAGGGTTGTGGCTCTGCAGATTGATTCCATTAGCGGTGGCTGACTCACATCAACCGCTGTGGCCCCAGATATCTCTCGCTGTTTGTCTGTCTGTCTCTGTGTATCTCTCTCTCAACCCCTACGGCGGGGGGCCCCCAGACGGCCCCCCCTCCCCTGGGGTCGACCTGTGTGGATGGACTACACAACATGACATCAGACATGGCGAGGTGTCTAAAGGGTTATGTGTCTTAGAAGGTCGGCCGAGGCAGGCAAACATGACATAAGGTCCTGCCGGGGAGTTGATTCTGTCAGACTCCCTCCACTAACCTTTAGTGAGGCAGCGTTTCCCCTGCATGTAAATATCTCTGTCTGGGGTCTCAACAACTCCCTACCAAGAAGATCTGGGCAAAACTAGACTGGTTCACTGTGTGTGCGCATGTGCGTGTGTGTGTGTGCGTGCGTGCGTGCGCACGCATGTGCTTAAACAACAGAGCTACAAAAAAAAACATGTCATCCCAAATTCTTCCATTCATTTCAAAAACATTAATTAAAAAACACATTTACGCAATTTTCTTTTAATGACTGTAATTTACCAAGCACTTTCAGATGCATTTCCTCCAGACGGATTGATTTATTGGTGTACACAAATTGTTTAACTATGTGCTGATGAATGCAGACGGCACCACTTTAACATGACACTTTAATCTATCATTTCTATACCGCCAGCACTCGGAGTACCGCGCGCAACAACATGAGTATAAGTGAATACATTAGGTAACTGTCATTGTCAACATACATTATAGAAGTAATTATGGGACTGGATTAGATAACTGTAGATACACCAATGGATGTGATTGGATGGAGTAGCCTTACAGCAGGTGAAGGCAACATCATTTAGCTTCTTGTAGAAACTGGAACACATCAGAGATGGTTGTACGACATCGCATCATCACTTCTTCTAGATTTATTGCTGCATTTTGAAATAAAAGAAAGAACGAAATTGAAAGAAAGTTTCTATTTGAGCCGCCTAGGCCTACTGATTGGGGTTCGGTTTCTCAACAAAGGTGGTGGAGTGGGAATGTTTGCAGACTGCAGGTTGACACAACACAACACATACTCAAGCAAAATGAATTACGTAATAATACTGACACATTTGGGGCATTAAAAACAACATAAACTATAGAATGCTGCCGCGTAGCCGACAGGAAGCTGCCTGTAGTCATGGAAAGTCTTAATGGATTGATCCATTCATCATTTGTCTGAAATAAAGTCAATGCTTATCTATAATGGGGATCGTTATCCTCTAAATAGATTTGAATATAGTTATAGTTTTCCCAGGCAGTTGGCCTGCCACTTCGTTTGCCTGGGTTTTTCCTAGCAGCCGCAAGTACAACGATAGCTTCCTAATGCAAGGTGATATAAACATAACAACAACAAAAAGTTCATTGAACATATCATTATACATTTTGTGTATATTATATAATATAATTTTTGTACCACAACTGGCCAGCATTATGAAATGCGACCGCATGGGTGTCCATGTTGACTGTAGTTTCCGATTGATCGACTTTAAACACAGAGAAATATGCATTAATTGTCTCGGATACGGCAGTGCCTCCAGTTGTGTTTCTTGTGCTTTCCCTCCCCTTGTGTCTCCTGTTTGTCCCTGTTTGTCTCTCTCTCTCTCTCTCTCTCTCTCGCTCTCTCCCTCGCTCTCTCTCTCTATGGGTGTGTCCGTGTTGTGGGCGTGGCACTCCATTCATTTTTGAAGGCTCCCTGATTGCTGTTCATCCCATTCACCAGCTCCAAGCCCCACACCTGCAATCCATCATCAACTCTGCAATATATCTACCCCAGTGCTTCACTCCCTCATCGCCAGATCGTTGTTTTAACTCTATTGTTTAGCTTACGGTTCCAGTTCCCTGAACAGTGTATTCAAGTTGTATCTCTTGTATGTATTTTTGGCTCGTCGCTATCTTAGTCTCCCTGACATTAATTGATTCATGTGCAATGCATCATATCCAATGTGCGGGATGCATAGCTCTGCGTATCTTCTGGTGATTGTGCAGAATGAACCAGTCAATCTATTATGTTGAGTCAGAATAACATCCTTACAATTGCAACCATTGATAGATCGGTTATTGTTCTCTGAAGCACCATATGTGGTTCAGACTAGATTTGACTAAATCCATGAACTGCAGGTCTACTTTTACCTTACCTTTTTACAGTCGAGATCCATACAAATGCATTTTGTCAGTATCTTACTGTCTGGATATTCTGGCAATAAAATTGTCGGATGTGGGTACTTTCATAGTCCTTGCCTCAAACCATCCTCAGTGATGCAAAGCACTCCCAAAGCTACAAACATACAATGATGTAATTTCCTTTCCCACAGGGTTTTACCTTTTTGTCTTCTCTACAGTGAACATCCAATTCAGCCCTGAATATGTAATATGAAATCATGGATAAATTACAGTGCAGGTTGATGGATTTGGCACCGTCCAAATGCTGTGCAACCCGGCGGCAGTTTAAAAATGAGTGTGTGTGTGTGTGTGTGTGTGTGTGTATGTCTGCGCATTCGCGTGCACACGTGGGTGTAGGGTAATGTCGTATCGACGCTGCTGCCTCTCGGAAGACGGACGACGGTGAGGCGGGGATACAGCGGGAGGCATAGCCATAATACAATAATAAGTTACATTTATATAGCGCCTTTCTCAAACCCAATGTTGCTTCCATGGCGTTCCCCAGCTGCAAAACACATGCATGAAAATGCCATCCGGACCGGTAGCCCTGCGATCACTCACCGCCGCGCTCGACAGCGACGCTATCTTGTATCGCGCGTGCCAGAATCCATTTCCATTTAATTTTTCTTTTGGGTGAGATTGCCTGCCTCTATATGCCTCTTGTGAGACATCCTACCATCCATTTTCAAAATGTTTGTGGATACGGCACTGCACTTGGTAGCTCACAAGATGCTGGATGGTAGCAATAGGCCTGCAGTGACGGAGTTGTATCCACTTGCCACTTTGTTATGTATGAGCCAACCGCGCTTCTCTGTCCTTCCAGAGTGAATTCCTTCATTCAAGTTGCTGTCGACATCTCGCCCGCGTCTGTGGTCGGTGATTGCTGTTGTTCGGGATTCCGGTTCGTCGAGAAGACATTTCCTCAGTGTCGAAATCACGTTTGCCTCGACCCCTCAATACATTTCGGGTGGAGGAGCGAGAGCTTGGAGAGCAAACTGTCCAACGGTGGCTCACATGGTCAGGAGATGGATGCAGTATGTGTATGAGGTTCCTCACCTGTTGTATGCCTCTTACATCGTACCTGAACTGTGGTCACAGCTCTTGGTGATTTTGTATTCATTGCAGGTTCTTGGCTACCAAGCGTATAGGCTTTATATTTGACGATGGTTTTATGCTTCACGAGCTGTTCTCACTTTATTCCACATTAACTCAGAAAATAAAACTAAAAAAAGAAAATCGTTTTCCATTTGATGACAAAACTGAAGGGAATGTGTGCATGTGCATGTGTGTATGTGTGTGTGTGTGTGTGCGCTCATGTCATCATTTCTTGTACTTATGCTTGTTGTCCATAATTGCATGTCTAGCTGGCAGCCAATCACAGGTATTACATGACACACACAGTTTACATTCTTGTTCCACAGGGCCCCGTGTGGCTCCGGTTGTGGCCGGATCGGCTCCTAACGTAGACAGTCACGGATCCCACCGAATGGAATGTTTTCAGGGAGAAAGTAGTCTGGCTTTTTTCATTTTTTTGAAAAGCAATTCCACCACTTATTATACTGAAAGTCTGGGCGTGCATGTGTTATCAGTAAATAGGACACGCTAGCAAAACGTTTGTATACCGTACGTATAAATGTGTTCGCCGCCCTCCCCAGATATGGAGAATATTAAATATTAAGGTATCTTCGTATTCCTTAATATTATGAACCTTGAATGATAACCTTTAATATTGGTAGTCTACAAATAATAAATATCCAGGCTAATGATCTTCAAATACATATTTTTAAACTCTGCCAACCTCAAAACTATTGTTTGTTTGCAACTTTTTTCCTAATTTATGGCCTTTACAATTTTCCAACGGTCAATTTGCATGACATAATAATTAATAAAACATCTCTATCTAACAGCAGCAGCATTCATTTAATGTGGCGAGAAAGGGATGAAATTCTCCTCGTTACTGAGATTCCATATATCGATGAATACTGTATTGGGTTTCTGCTCAGTGTGTTTTTGTGTAGGCAGGCATGTTTGACATCAGCAATCACAGATAAATAGAGGTATTGTCTTGGGGGTACAGCAAAATAAATCAGATCACAGCAAATGGATTTTTAGATCTCTACCTCCAGTATCGCTGTCTATATCTGTCAGCCAACAACACCAATATGGCAGGCAGTTACATTAGTGGACACAGGCCCAGCAGCCCTTCGCTAAGTGCTGGGCTGATGTGTTGAATGATGAAGGATGTGGAGGTGTTAACGTCGATCTGCAAGCACAGACCAGTGGTCGACTTGAGACGGAAATACACAGCTATATTGACATATATTTATATGGGGTTCTTCATTGGTTGATTATTAACATCCATTTAATGCAGACCCGAATACATCATTTTGAACTTCAAACAATCGTTAGGGTTTACAAACAAATATTAGAATATTGTAAGAAGAAACAAATAATAATTCATAGTGCGTGTCTTCGCTGTCTGAAGCTGAGACGGCGCAGACCACTTTCTGTTTCATTTCTACAGTGTTATTTTAATAACGTAAAAAGCGAATCTGCAATATCCCGTAGGATTGCTGCGTGGACATCAGGGGCTTCCGGATGTGGTCAGCGGTACGAGTACGACTCGACTACGGCAGAGCTGTAGCCAAAAGTTTCCAAGGACATACGGCTTCCATTGTCAATTATCATTCCAATTATCACAAAGCAAAAAGGTGGTTCGAACATTGTGCAAAGTTTTTTATGAAATGCACGGCAGGACTAACGCTATTCACCCGATGAGAAATGACACAGGCACTATTGTCGGTCGCAGAAGGCCACAAAAGGAAAAAACATTGCTTCCTGTTCTATTCAAGATACTAAAATAACCGACCGGTCATTTTTGTAGTTAGAGCTTTTTGGTATATTTCGGCCTTGTTTAAACATTGAAATAGCTGCTAAATACGTTCATTATTAAAACACTCTTTAAACCATTATCCCCCCCGCCACAACCGCTTATTTCTATGGCCGCAACTGAGTAGTTGAAGCGCCGCCATGGAAACCAAAGATCCTGGAGAGAACCCTAGAACTCTCAATAAATCGTATTATTACAGTCTATAGTCTATATTATTATGGTCTTCATACCCTTCAACCGGAGAAAATCTATTTCAATTTTCTGCACGTCTGAAAGACATCCAGAATATTGAGTTTGTCAATGCTTTCAATCATAGACCCAAAATATTCTTCTTGTCACAGTGGATCGGTGTCACGGTGCTCTCTGTCTCGAGGCAGAGCCTATCTCGGGGGAGGAAGTCTGACATCTGTGGTGTTGGATGTCTTTGTTCTCCTCACCACATTCTATGTTCCTCTCTCATGCTCACACATGATCTTTCTTCCCAATGTCATGGCCATGTATCTCTACCTCCTCTCTCTCTCCCTGTCTATGTTGAAGAATAGGCCCTGTTCACACCTGGCCTTACCGTGCAGCTTGGTGGACGGCTCTAAGTGCAGGTGTGAAAGCAACCGAGACGCATTGGAGACGCACCGAGATGGGATCACATTCGGATGGGGTCTGGGTCGCATTCTTGGGCGGTATTGAAGGACTGATGTCCTCTGCGTTAGCAGAAGTACGTATTCATTCCTGCGCCGAGGGGCGCAACGCCAAAGTAAAGCAAAATCATCAAAATCACGTAGCTAAGCTAACTTATCCAAGACATCTGAACATTTCGAACAGCCAATAGAGGAATAGATAGGAATAGACTCAGCCTGGATTTTTTGATTTCTTCTTTTTCATCTTTCCCATTCCGTCAGAAACAGGCATGTGGAAGTGCATTGCTGCCTGCTCCAGCCGGTTAAAGACAACAATGTATTGGATATATTTTCATGTAGGACGGGGATTGAGATCCGATCGAAAGTGGTCACTCGAGATGCGGAGGCGCATTCTAATGCCGGATGTGAAGGGACGTACTCCGAGCCGTCCTCTTGTGATGGGATCACCCGAGGCCACGTCGATGCCAGGTGTGAACGGGTCCTTAGAGAGTCGAAGAGCATTTTCACCTTTTCATTTCTGTCTCCTGAGACATGGCCAGAGCCCTGGGCTCTGACTGGCCTCTCTCTTACCAACCTCTGGACGGCTTACGGAGAGAAGGACGATTTCAATGTCACCAGGAAGCTAGGACATCATTGTACTGCCGTTCCAAATGTTGTCGATTGCTTGACAAGAAGCTAAATTTGTCGCCAAATGGCCTTGGGAACCAAACCAAGGATACATCAGTGTATCAGCAGTGTTTCAGCAATTCTTTGAAGTACGTCTTCAGAAATGTACATATCACGCCGCCCTATGGCCAAGGTTTTCCAAATGTTGGTCTTTCCAGAGAGCGCTGCTGGACAAGGACAGCAGCCCCCTCCTGGTGCCATCCCGGTCTTCCACAACGCTTGAAGTCTCGTCCAATGGGTTTTACCGGCCCGTGACGTCTGGCAAATCCACACATACCGCCGGTGGAGGCTTAGAGCTGACGAACAGACAGACTGCAGCCAGACCTGCCAAGTCTTTCAGAGTAAACCGCCTTTCGTCTCCCTTTGAGGGGTCCATTGACTCGCAACCAAATATGACAGACCACCCCTCATTCAAGAGTCAGTAAGCACAAAAGGAACCCAGCAGATGTATACAACAGCTGGCCACTGCAGCCACTTCCTGAGGCAAGATCTTTCTGAAGTTGCCAATGCATGGACTTGGATCACGCTATAAAGTGGCTGCCTGAGCAAGTAACTGTGAGGCACAGAGGAGACGAAAAGCACTTATCTCTTGAATTTCCACCATGGACACAAATGATGCAAAGCGGCTTTTCATGTACCACGGGAGAAGCTTTAGGGCTCGCGTCGCTTATGCCGAAAGTAAAAAAGATGATTCTATTCTTTCTTTTCACTCCTTCTTAAATGTGAATACACTGTGAAATGCATAATCATAAACAGACACCGTAATCACTCCTGGGAAACCAGTTTGGCTTTCATAGCAAGCGATTAGACTTAATGATATGCTATCTCCAAGGCCAACCCAAGCAAGACACCTCCTTGATTGACTATTAAAATAACTCTTAGAAGCAATCCTCTGCCTCCAGCCAACCATCAGTCCAGTGGACATAGCCTAAATAGCAGCAAAAAAGCTATCAATTAAACATTTATTTATAGACAACTCAAACCAGAACACACTTATATTAGCGTATTTGGGATAGATATATATTTTTAGTATTATTTAGAATGCATTCAGTGTGTAGTCTATAATTATATCAATATGTGCATATATTTATATATATCTTTATGCACAATGCATTTCATAAGGAGTCTTCTCCTGTGCACAACCCAAGACCTTACCTAGCTCCTTATTGTCCTGTGGACTGGCACCACCACCTTCGAGCAAAATCAATATTTAAGCAACGCTGCCGTTTCCTCTAGAAATAAACTGGCCCCACATTGCAGATTGAAATATTTGCAGGTCTATTCCTCTCACTGCCTGGCTTGAGTTGTAAGGTCTCAGGTGCAGACTCTGAAACCCTGTACTCCCTTTCACACCGGGATAAATAAGACCTTTGAGAATCCAATGGGCTTTACTTTGGTGGCTGGCGCTGTTTTTATTGAGCGGAGGGGGAGCTCCTTGGATCGTTGTCAAAGTCTTGAAATGACACCTATCATGCCCGTATCCATATACAACAGATTTAATCACATTCCTGCGATTAATCATATTTAGTCACATGGCAGATAGGGCAATAGTTATGACCTACTTTCCATCTGCAATCTCTGCAATCCATCATGTTTACGAGTAAAGCATGCAGAAATGCACACACACATACATCAACTTTTTATATATTTATATATATAAGGCATTTCACAAGTTAATGTTAAATTATGATATCATAATAATGAAATATGACGAGATAAGACAAACCGATTCAACTAAAGATAATAGTTGAAATATTAATTGCCGAAGGGAAATGGGAAACTGGTAAGCAGTACTTAATATGCAGGACTTGTACAGTCCTTATGAACCTTATCTTATAAGGTGATGGTAAGATGATGGAGGTTTAAAAACCTAGTAATGGAGTTATTTCGGTGCACCTAGCAGTCGATAGATTTTTGATGCGTCTCCGAGCATTGTAACAAATGAGTCTGCTTTTGAGAACATTGAGCCCTTCTTCAATCACGATTATACATGGTTTGAACACTAGCCAGAGAGTGAAACTTGTTGAAATGAGGTGCTCTAGTAGGGTGGAGAAAAGTGGAGTCTTTATTATCCCCAAGGGGAGATTGGTTTTGCTGCATAGTAGTGATAGTAAACACAATAACAACACCAACAGGGACCACATAACAAGCAATAAATATACAACGGACAACAATAAGACATTGAGAACATAAGGCACATAAAAACTATACATTGGTGGCTACTCTATTAAAGCAGTAAGTCAGGGGAAACAGAGAAGGTCAAGAGAGAATAAGGTTTGTGGCTGTTTTGTAATTTACATTTCTTTGAGGCAGTAACAAAAATTCCACACATTCTATGAGAGTCCTCTTTTATAGCAGACATCAGGGCGAGTCCTGTTGTCTGATGCTTTGCTTTATGGGCTGCATTCATTCCCGCGCCGCTGCTGAGATTTCATCTCTCCTGATGTGCCATTTGTGCAAGGGCCTTCAGACTAACCCGACCAGGTCCCATACAGAAGCAATTGCTCCATAATGACCACGCCGGCCGGTCCACCGCTGAGCAGCGCGGAGCTTCACCAGTCCCAGAGTAAAGATGCTCGCTTGATGGGACAGATGGAGACCCCCCAACTCCCCCCCAACTCTGATCATCCACTCAACCCTTATTTTGGGAGCATGTGTGTTTTTGTGTACATGCTTCTGATTGTGTGCACACATGTGTATTTGTTCATGTACATTTGTGTGTGCGTGATGTACATTTGTGTGTGTTTGTGCATTTGTTTGCGCATTTGTGTGTGTGAATATGTGCGTGTTTGTGCATAAATGTGTGTGCGTGTGTGTTTTTGCTGCCTGTTTGTGGATATGTGTGTGTATGTGTGTGTGCCGGTGGGTCTGGGGGGAGAGGTTTGTGCTTGAGTGTTTTGTTTGTGTGTGTGTGTTTGCTTGTGTGTTTGTGTGTGAAGACCAATAGACCTAATGTCTCTTTTGGTCGTCCTCAACTCCGGCTGCCCCCGTCTGCCCCGTCCGTCTGTCTGTCCGCGTGATCAGGCATTCCGCCATTTTGAGGAGGAGGAGTGACCCGCTCAACAACTGTCACCTGCTATCAGACCAGGATTAGTGACTGGTCGTGGGAGGGCTTAACCGGAGACAAAACATGCCCCAGAGGGACAGGCAGAGTCCTCTGTCGCTGTGAAACTCATTTCCGTGAGTTTCCAGCCGTTCAACGTTACAAATTAATTAATCCTATATATTTCTATATTAACATTTTAGACATGGCAGCCTTCACGCATGATTACCATAATTACTGTACGAAGAAGTTGCGAATTGCTTTAACATCTCCT
>OMKX01054972.1:0-18908 GCA_900302425.1 Brosme brosme
TTATCATGACGATGACCATGAGAAACACCCTGGACCGCCGCCCGGGTCACGACTGTGTTTACCGTTCTATTGTGACTCAGACCGTTCCATTTTATCTGACGATAACCCTTTATTACTTCCCCTTGGTTCAGTCCAGGCCTATTGGACGGACTGGAGCGAGTGGGGTTCCTGCTCCACCGGGGCCTGCGGCGACGTGGGCGTCCAGGTCCGCCAGAGGAAGTGTGTGAGCAACCAGCCCGTCCCTCTCCTCCTGGTGCCGGCTTGCCAGGGCCACCACTCAGAGAGGAGGGAGTGCTCCACGCCCCCGTGCACAGGTGACTGTCTGGAGCACGTCCCAGGCCTGGGAAATCAACTGTCTGAGACCCCGGTACCTTCGCCCAGGGGTCCGGGACCTTGAGTACTGGAGAAGCGTTCTTTGAGATTATTTGAAATGGTTTTATTTTTTCCTACAGCCGTAAAATTAATATTAAATCCGATTCATGTGCATTTCATGCATTTGATCAAGTAATCCTCGCGCTGCTGTGCCTTTCGGTGTAGTTCTGCCATGTTTGGTTCAAATGTTTTTTAAGATTGAAGAATACAAAGTAAAGGCCACATTTACATTTAACAATGCTAACAAGAAAAACCCTTAATACAAAAACACATTTGAGCTAACAGTTACTGTCAGATGTGAGCCACCCTTTAACCTTCATATGTTTGCTTTATGATTATTTAAATATATATTTATTTCAGTATTTTTAGGATTGGAGAATGTAAAAATAAGATAAATATATACCCAGGTTGCCACAGGTGAGGAGCTATAGAGCCATTCCTGATGCCACAAACAATGACCTTATACACCCTATGAATGAATGCATGCATTAATGAATGCATATATTTGAATAAATATTAATATATATTGGTTATTAATTCATTAATGGATGTAATAGGAATGCACTCATTAATCATTGACTAATTAATGTGTTTGATTCTTCACGCACACATTCATTCCCAGTTAATAAATAAAAATGAATCATAAATATAATTGCGACAATAACCATTTAAATGGCACCGCACACAGGAACATAGAGGACCTTTTGGTTTGGCATCAACAACTGTTACGATTCACGGTTGGCTCTCCTCACGCTTCCGTACCGGAATCTTTTTTTCTCTTTTGAGAGTGCGTGGGCGGACCAGTATTTCCCATCAGCACTGCTGTTATTCAGTCTCTGGCTTTGTGACCTTGATGGGAATGTAGGTGAATAATAAACTAGGCTTCTCCCATTGGTGCTATTCAAATAAGTACAGCAGAGCATGGCATTCGTTTATGATTGTTCAGATTCTCTTTAAAGAGGATAAAATGCATCGCATTAAACGTCTCATTTAGACACACTATATTCACTGTGTAGGTCCCTCAATTGGACCACGATTGATGCGCCCCGTGAGTCATCGCAGGGACAAGCTGTCTGCGAACAGGATTATCACAGCACGGCTGCCAATTAAATGTTGTGAAACTGAAGGACTTGACCACAGGACCTGTACTGTCTGTCAACTGTCTTTAATCCAATGGTTTTGTCCGACTCTTTTGATGTGAGTGACTTTAATTGATGGAGCTGGTGCTGGCATTCAGCCGAGAACGATCTAGTGACAGACCCGTCTCCGTGGACTGCTCCAATGAACACATAATTGAGGTCATGTCGGCTTTTATCTAACAGTAACACGTTAAGTCCAGCTCTCCATGAAGTCTCCATACAAGTACTCAAGGTTAACCTCCTTCCTCTCTTTACTTCAATAAAAAGTATTCTGGGGAAAACCTAAGGAGCATTATTTAATTCAATAATGCTCAGCGGCCTTGCTGAGCATTATTCAGCAAGCAAATTCAGAAACAGCAAACAATTCAGATGGTTGTTTCTCTTCTTTGACCACTTTCCTCTTTATTCCTTGTTTCCGTCTGTCTGCGACCAGCCCGTTGGGGGTCTTGGGGCCGGTGGGGGGCTTGTTCAGTGACCTGCGGAGGGGGTCGTAGGATCAGAAGGAGGACCTGTGTGAAGACTTCGGACACGGTGCGATGTGTCGGACGACCCATGGAGATCCAGAAGTGCGGGAAAAGCCGATGCCCGGGTATGGTCACGACAAACACCACAGGCTAAGAAAATCATATCACACCGATAATCGATGAAATCGAATGAAACGCGCCCCCAGTGTGGCGAATCCTTTATAAGATATAAATGTTGTTAATAACCAATTCCCCTCTTCTATGTTCAACCTCCAACCTTCTCTATACGTCTCAACAGATAAATGTCTGATGGTGTGCGCTGAGGGGCTGCCCAGCGCCGACTGCAGCCGGTGTCTGTGTGAGGGACACATGCTGCAGGGAGAGGTGCACACCGTCGCTGGCGTTCCCGTGGGGGGGGCCAAGGTGGCGCTGGCCGACCAGCCCAAGGTGGCCCTCGCCCAGACGGACCCCCAGGGGCGCTTCAGGGTGCCAGGAGTCTGCTCCTCCAGCCCCACCCTGCTCTCCGTCAGGAAGGAGAGGTTCTCCACCGCCGCCGTCTCCACCTCCAGTAACGCCACGGGGCTGTCCTGGGTCCGGGCGGTGCTCGGGTCGACCGGTGAGTCTCAGCAAAGAGGTGGGGGGGACGAGGACCGTTACAATACCACGTTTTTATTTCTTTCAATTTGAATTTATGTTGTCTTATCGTTCACCAGAAGACCACCAACATCCAATGAACCCAATTCACTTCTTATTTGCAGTGTAACTTGTCATAATATGAAAATGAAAAAAAATGCGTCATGGCAAGCTAAGTAAGAACTATCCTAATATCGGTCCACATCCTTCCAAAGAGCCAGTCAAACAGCGGTTCACTCTACGATAGTGAGAAAATAAAAGGAAACGATAAAAACAACCATCGGTTGATTTATCGCATTTTTTCAGGAGCTACTGCAAGCCTTCAAGTTTTGCGGTGCTGCAATACGCTTCTTTCATAAAACTCATGTAAGCCCGCGCAGAGGTGCTCGCCTCGGCTGTATTTCAAACTGTTAGTCCCACACCAGCAGTTTCTCAGGGAAGCGCATGGGGACTAACAAGAGTTTAATGTGTACTGGCTGCTCGGCCCCATCCAGCAGCACGGCCTAGCACGGCCCTCCGGCACTATTTGCAGCAGTCTAGAGTCTGGCCCCGTAATTGTTGCCTGTTTCATCCGTCTGCAGAAAAGCCATACATCTCCAAGCACCCGGAGAACAAAGTGCGTTATGAAGGAGGACGTGTGCTGTTGTGTTGCAAGGCCACCGGCTCACCCAGCCCGGATAAATATTACTGGTGAGATGACTCATAACTTTTCAAGTTGTCAAAGCTGTACTGCAAATGCCAACTCTTCCGACGTTTAATAGGAAAATTCAATCCAATCATCATGTTTGGCATTTGTTGTGATTGACTGTGCAGTGTGTTGGTGTCGTGCACGACGTCTATGTGTCTGTGTGTGTTTGGCTCATCTAAAACTGAGCTTCGGCACGTCTGCGAGAATCTCTGCTTTTTCTCTGTTGTCACGACATGTCTCATGTTTCGTTTCTAGAAGTTTCTTCTCGCTCCTCAGACCTTCGGGTCTTTCCCTCATCACATCTTCTCCTACTCAGGTACCACAATGGGACTCTGCTGGACAGGACTGTATTCAAGTATGAAGAGGACCTGGTCCTGAGAGACCTGAAGCCCAGCCAGGCGGGTCACTACCACTGCAAAGCCAGCAGTCCTGCAGGCAGCATTAAGTCCTCCCAAGCCTTCCTCACTGTCATTGGTATGTATGTCTGTGCTGGATGTACCGTATGTACAAGATGTACAGCATTGCGTTTCGGTATTTTAAGCCTTTGTCTATGTCTATATATCTTTGATTTGGAAGATCGGAAGCATCTTATATTTACGAGATCGATTGGATGGAAATGTTGAACAGCGTCGAACGCAGTTACAATATGATAGATAGATAGATACTCTTTTTTGGTCTCTGCATTTATCCCATCGTGAATTAGTGAAACATACACAGCACACAGTGAACACACAGTGAGGTGAAGCACACACTAACCCAGAGCAGTGAGCCGCCTTCTACAGTGGCGCTCGGGGAGCAGTGAGGGGTTAGGTGCCTTGCTCAAGGGCCCTTCAGCTGTGGATGTGGGCATGGGAGAGCAGTGCTCAACCACTTCCCCCGCCCACATTTTTCCTACTGGTCGGGGATCGAACCGGCAATCCTTCGGTTTCAAGCCCGAAGCCCGAAGCCCTAGGCCAGTAGGCCATGGCTGCCCATATATGTTGTGAAATAAAGCCATATTGTGTCATCAGGCTTGGATGGCAGTCAAAAATATAGTGTCACTGATATTAAGCAAAAGTGAGGCAAATAAAATAAAAGTCAGACATCACTGAAAAGGCAGACATCACCTTAAAAAAAAAAAAGTGCATCTGCTATGGAAATTACATATACACTTTCATAGGAATGTCAGCACTTAGAAAACCACAGCATTAACAGAAGTGAAAAAACGTCCTGGTGAGGTATAACTGAATGAGTGACAGAGTTGGTCTTGTCAATGGACCTATCTATTTCAATGAAAACAAAATCAAGCACATACGGAAAAGTGTTCATAAAAGCCATCTGGGCCCCATGAACGAGGCTGCACAAGAAGCAGACCATTTTTATGATGTTTACGTTGGTTGAAACAACCTTTCTCTACACACCGAATATTTACTGTGTGAGATGGTCCTTGACACTGTAAAAAACCAACCATTTCCAAAGCTCCCTGTATTGAAGTGAAATTAAAGATGGCCAATAAATTCAATGCGGTCGAGTCAGACAAGAATGCATCTTCCACATCCATGTGGGATAGACACTCATCTCACCTTCTCCCCTGGATACTTGTTAACCCAGATTCCTGTTGACCAAAAAAGGCTCTGTGAGGATTTGTGGCAGGGCGATCAATCTCCAGCTTGTTTGGATCAGCCACTCGAGACCCTATTCAAAATAGTAACCTGGTTACCTAAGTTACTTCTTAGATACCACGCGCTCATTCAATTTACATTCAGACCAGTACTGTAAACTGTGGCTAGTTGGACTTTTGTCTTATAGCTTGTTCATATTTATTCTCTGCAGTAAATGGTGGCATTTTTACAAAAATGTTATTGGTCATTCACTCAGATAGTAGTAGGAGAAAGTGTTGAGATTTCCTGTTCACGGTTTCATGTTCATCTTTTCATGGACTTATTTGAATGTTTTTGTTTAAACACTGGACCTTAAGCAATACTTTGAACTTGTGCATAAGAACTGCCCTGCAACATGTATGCCAATGTCTAGGTAAACAGTCATGTTCTTTCTTTTCATTTCCAATCTGCATGGTTAGTAAATAGTTATCCTCGGCTTCACACATGATTATGTGAGGTTTAAGTATGCTTCATCTCATTATGAGTGCTTGACATGACAACTTGGAGTGTGGGTTTTTGTCTGTAGAGAGTTCACAATTTGCATTTAAAATTATTTAAATGTATATGTTTTGATATATAAATAAACCACATGCTTGAGAGGCAGTTACAGTATATAAAAAGGAAGTCATTTGAGTAAACACATAAAATGGTCCTATTTTCAACCATTAAAAAGAAATCGTATTCCATTTTCTGTTGGTCTTGAACATATAACATAGCATGTGGTTCAGAGGCTTTATGACAATTTATTTACAATGTAAAAAATCGACCACATTCAGGTATCCAAGTGTGAAATTGCACATATACTTTAAACCACCAAAACTGCATCAAATCTTTACTTTTGTTTGCACATATAATACAACATGCTGTTTGATCAATGCAGTTTCAAACCGTGTTCGATGGATAAATGACGGCCCTCTTGTATCATCGCTAACCGGGCAATCCTTCTTTGTTCCCCGCAGAAAGAGGAACGCCGGCGTGCAACGCCACCCCAGAGGACAATAACATCCGACTCCCGATGGACTGTGTTCAACCCGGGACTGATTCCAAGTACTACAACGCTGGCCGCTGCCCCCACAACAAGTGTGCTGGCTCGCTGGACTCTGATTTACGCTGCAGGGATGGAGCCGGGTACTGCTGTGGGGTCCAAGACATGGAGACTCGAACCATCGACTGTGGAAGATACAGCTTGCCGATCCGGGCGGTGACGCAGTGCGGCTGCAAGAAGTGTGTGCAGCCTTCTGTGATGGTTCGTGGCAGGGTGGTCTCAGCGGACAATAATGAGCCACTGCGTTTTGGACATATCTATATCGGCAAAGAGAGAGTGAGCACCACCGGTTACCAAGGAGGGTTCACGTTACACATTGCCCAGGACACAGCGAGGCTAGTGGTCAATTTTGTTGACCCTACAGAGAAGTTTATCGACACCCCTAAGGTGTTTATATTCGACAAGAGGGGAGGATCCATCTATCATGACGTCAAAGTGATGAAAAAGCAAACACCGATCGATATCAACGCAGGGGAGACCAACACCATTGAATTAGGAGAAATTAAAGGGGAGGACCCTATAGGCCAGATAGTGATTCCTCCAAATTCATTTCATAGGGAAAATGGAGAGTTGTACGAGGGAACGGTGAAGGCCAGTGTCACATTTATTGATCCAAGGAATATCACTACAGCTGCCGCAGCCCCAGGGGACCTCAACTTTGTGGATGATGAGGGCGATATGCTGCCTTTAAGGACTTACGGCATGTTCTCTGTTGATTTCAGAGATGAGTTTAACAAGGAAGCCCTTGGAACCGGTGCAGTCCAAGTGCTTTTGGACACGCAGCATGTGAAAATGGAAGAACACATTCCTAAGATGAAACTGTGGTCGCTTAACACAGAAACAGGGGTGTGGGAGGAGGAGAGTGACTTCAGCTACACCAGGGCTACTGGCAGCCATGGAAGGACCAAGCGAGAGGAGCGCACATTCCTCATCGGCAACATGGAGATCAGAGAGCGCAGGCTGTTCAATCTGGACGTGCCGGAGAACCGACGCTGCTATGTCAAAGTTCGGGCGTACATGAGTGAAAAATTCCTTGCCAGCGAACAGGTGGAGGGGGTGGTGATCAGCTTGATCAATCTTGAACCCAAGCCCGGGTTCTCTTCTAACCCCAGGGCATGGGGTCGCTTTGACAGTGTCATAACTGGACACAATGGTGCTTGTTTACCAGCTTTTTGTGATGCGCAGACGCCTGATGCTTACACGGCCTACGTCACAGCAATCATGGGTGGGGAGGAACTGGAGGCTGCACCGTCTTCCCCCAAGATGAATCCAAATATAATTGGAGTTTCTCAGCCATACTTGGATAAAATTGATTACCAGCGGTCAGACCACAATGACCCAGCACTGAAGAAAACAGCTTTCAGAATCAACCTGGCAAAGCCTAACCCAAATAACGTTGAGGAAGCTAATGGCCCGATATATCCTTATCGTAATTTAATAGCCTGTGAAAATTCTGAAATTAATGACAATCATTTTAGATTCTTTAGAGTAGAAAAGGACAAGTATGAATACAATGTAGTTCCCTTCCAGGAGAATGATCTAACCACCTGGACAGGAGACTACCTCTCCTGGTGGCCCAATCCTCAGGAGTTTAGGGCCTGCTTCATCAAGATCAAGGTTCAAGGGCAGAAGGAAGTGATGGTCAGGTCAAAGAATAATGGCGGAACACACCGCGCGACGAAGGGAAAACTGTACGGCATTCGAGATATACGCAGCACCCGAGACCTGAGAGAGGCCAACACTTCTGCAGCCTGCGTAGAGTTTAAATGTAGCGGGATGTTGTTTGACCAGGCAGAAGTAGACAGATCCCTCATATCCCTCCTGCCGCAGGGCAACTGCCGTAGAATTGGCATAAACAACCTCCTGCAGGAGTACCTCACCAAACACCCCCCAGTGCCTCAAAACAACGAGTCCCACGCATTCACCATGCTCGCCCCCGTGGATCCCCTTGGGCACAATTATGGCATCTACACTGTCACGGATCAGAACCCCAGGGTGGCCAAGGAGATTGCCATTGGACGCTGCTTTGACGGCACTTCCGATGGTTTCTCCAGGGAGATGAAGTCAGATTCTGGTGTGGCATTGACCTTTAGCTGTCCAGAGAGGAAAATCACCAGGGAAAGCCTGTTCCAGCGGCTCCAGACCAACCCAGGTCAGACCTTGTCTCAAATGGCCAGGGACATGCGGGAGTCGGAAGGCCTGCAGGTGCAGCGCTCGTCGACCCGGGTCGTGGCCTATCCATCAGAGCAACGCAGCAGGAGCCAGGGTCGCAGAGTCACCAGCGGAAGCTCCGTAAGCAGAAGAAGAGTGACCTCACGAGGACAACTACGCCAATAGTTCTTCTGTGAGGTATGTTGACATTAGAACATGAGTGGGAGTGGGTTTGTGTGTGTAGGTTTCACTAGCTCTCATGTTGCTAGTTATAATAATAATAAGAAGACAAATTATAATAATGATGCTAATGATGAGGCTAAAATAATAATACAATATCTATCTTTATTTCTAGATTCCAATATGTCAACAAAGGGAAAGCCTTGCTGGGCCAGTCAGTTAAGGTGGATATGAACTTTGGTCTCACTATGAAAAACACAGAACTCCCTGTCCCAGTTCCATGTTCCAGTTCCTTAATGCACAGCACCTGCAGCAATATCTCTATGCACTCTGGCTTAAATATTCCATTCTTTTCTTTTGAAGTACGCCTTCATCACTTCACCTACTGACAACATACCTTCAACTTTTTACTATTTAGTCATTTAGGGGACGCTTTCACTGAAGGAGACTTACAATGGATTAGTTCCTTCAGGAGGAGCTAGGGCTAAGGCAACATGCTCACAGAATACACTAAGGATAAGGGGGAATCGAACCCGGTAACCCGGAGTCTCATATTTACTCCAAGGGTTTACAATTCATTTTGTATGTGTTTTTTTGATAACAGGAAGAGCAATTTTGTGTTAACCAAGCAGGACAATTGAAAATATAACCAGCTTCACATTTAAATATTTCACATTGGCTTCAAGGTATCATCAAGCGTAGATGCCTGCTTTATTTTTGTTGACAGAATGCTTGACGTAAAACCAAATGTTACTGTTTAAAGCCCCTCCATATCCCAAATACTGCATATTTGGTCAATCATTTTAATTGAGCTCATACTTCCTCTCTGAGATCATAAAGAGGAAGAAATCAACCGGGAAAACACTAAATTGTATACACAAATTTAAGGAAGTTACATAGCGTGACATTGGATGTGGTATGGGGCTGGCATAAATAGGACGTGATTTAAATACATACATTTTCCTCCATTCGCTAAAGTAATTCAGCCAACACGTCTCTTGCACCTACTCAGGGTCTTGCCAAGACAAGCACTGGACCAAAACAAAGATAAGAAGCAGTAGACTCAACATACCATTTTGCAGACAGCCAGAAGGAGGCCATAGATGTTAGGGATGACAAAAGTTCCACATTCCACCTCTGCTCGTGACCCGGAAAGCCTCAACAAATTGAACAATGTCCACCCACCATTTCCCCCAGCCATCTCTTCTTTATGGGAATTGTGACTTAATGAGGTTAATGGCAAGTCTAATATGTAATTCACGCAGATTTTTCTGTCTGGTGCTATTGGTGTCTGTCTGTCTTTAAATATTTAAGTGCAATAATGATGTACCATGTTAACTTGAGAAACATTGCAGGGTGCCAACATTGCATAAGGCAAACCCATATACTCCCAGAACAATGCTGCAGACCTACAGATTTCTTTGCAACAACCAAAGCAATGTATTGCATTTTTTCTTTACGGTTTCAACCTTTCTTTGTAACTGCATGGTTGATTTTATTCATAGTAAATCACAGTCATTCAATAGTTCAACTTCCCAGAACAATCGCATTACTCTGGGTTTCGTATCTCAGTGGAGCATTATACATTATACTCAGACTAAGTGCGGGCACTCCTAATTTTACTGGACATAGCTTTACAAGAGGGATGATTTTTTTCCTTTCTTCAGAAAAGCAATTATTAACCAGGTAGTATAGTTTTCCCTATTCAGACTTCAAGGGTTAAATTGTCCCTAGATTGTGAGGATTCACCATGGTATGTAAATTTGAGTTAGTAGAGCAGATGGACTTAAGCTCATAACTGCTTCTCTGGTGAGAGTATTGCAGTACATTTAGTTAATAATCGCAATGGTTGCAGCCTCAGTCTTTTGTATCTTGGTTAACTCAGTTCCACAAGTTCATGCTAATGACATATGTTTTCCAATAAAAAATGATTGTTATTGGTGTTGATTCGAGCAAATGCATGGTGAGTGTGTAAAAGGGGTATTTATACTATAACTTGAAGCTTCTGTTTGAGAGAATACTCCCAAGTTCCATTATTAATTACGTGGCTCTTGCCATCCCCTTAATCTGGAGGCATGACACCTCAACCATTATTACTGACCTCATAAATAACTACTGTCCCCGAGGGAAGGATTCAGATCAGGTCCATTGAAGACTCACTCCCTGTACCCTCCAGGCTGTGTGCTAGATAAAGGAAAATAACAGAATCCAGGTGATGCGGAGAGCCAAATCTTATTAAGATGTGACGGTGTGTGTGTGTGTGTAAACCAAGGTCACCAAGGGAATTCCAACAGCTGTTAAGCAACTGAAGGAAATGTTAAGTCTAAGAACATCAAGAGGAAAGGTGGATCACGATTACATACTGATGGATGATAATGCAGTTTGGCAGAGGAAAAAAAAAATGAAGGGAAAAATATTAGCGGTTTTGGGCCTCACAGTCCATCACTTGCAGAATTCCAGACTTTGAAATTGGTTGCATGTGTAGGAAAAGATGTTTACAGAGGAAAATGATTTGACAGATAAGTTGGCTCCTGATAAAGAGAAGGCATGTGTTGGAGTTTGTGGTACAAGTGGACACTAATAGGCCGGTGTGTTTAGCATTATGTCAAGCATTGCATGTGAATGCATCTACAGCATGTGAACGGCTCTTTTGTCTTCAGATAAACTTTAAAGATGATGCAAAACAATGTTAAAAGATGACGAGGTGTAATGATTTAGAAATCATAGTTCTGGGTTCTATGAAAGAAACAAATGGTTAATTGTGGAGAATACATGTACACTTTAGATAAATATTAACTTATTATTAACAGGGTGAGAGGTTGAAATATATTGTAATCTTTAATCTTAACTGTAATAAATCACCATCACATACTTTAAAAGTACTACAAGCATCAAGATAGACCTTGTGTAACGAGAACTAAAACATGTTATCTCTGGGGGTAAGATCAGAGTCATCCTTCCACAACACGTTTTAACATTGAAAATTAGGTTTATTATTATATTATTTTTCCTAAGGTAGCCCATGTCTTTATGTATATATATATATATATATATATATAAATATACAGGAGAAAGACAAACCAAACATAATTAACAAAAATGTGTTTTGATTTCATGATTCATCTCAAGATCATTCCTTTTGTAAAACTGTCATCTTGCTATATTATAAAACGCTGGCATGGACCATTCAACACATACAGAGTGATACAGACAAATTGAACATGAAGGTTTATAAGCAGCAACCGGATTAATGCCCATGGTGAATGTAACTGCATAAAGAGCTAGATTACAGCACTGTGCTCTTCAGTTATGTCTGGCTGGTTTGAAGGAGACTATATAACTTATTAAGACAGAACCGTGGAACCATCCCATGCAGTCCTTAACGTGTCACAAAAATGGGTTTCTTTAAGGAAAAATTCATCAACATCATATCGATCAACTCTTACATAACCCTATTGACTAATTGTATTCCATTTATCACGTTGATGTTTTTCTTCTTTTGCTGAACTAAGGATCAATTTGTAAAGTGTATTGTATGGAATTACCATGTGAACAACATGTAAATATGTTTTTGTAAACTTTTTGGGTGATGCTTTGTCTAAATTTTGGTTTTCTATTATATGTAATTAAGAATTAAAGGAGATTAAACAACTGTTGAGTCAGTGATGATTATTTCATTGAATTGAGGACAAATCAAGTTGTTTCTAAAATACAAACAACTGGGGTAACTGAAATATATGCACATAGAATGTGTTAGTATTTTGAATACTTCAAATAACAAAATAAATACATTGCACATTGTGACAACTAACTGTATAGTTAATATAAAGCTAATAACACAATTTGCAGCCTGTGAGAGAAATGAACACTACTGTGTTTAAGCATCTTAAACAACATGTTGCTGAAGCTACAAACACTTGTTCCCTAAAACATCAAACAACATACAGCAGACAGACAACATTCAGAAATGTTTTTCTCTCCAGGAAAATTAATTGTGGCCTTACACAAGAGAATGAGACATGTAGAATTGATTTTCTTCTCGATCCAGGCCACAGAACCTGTGCCCTGATTTTGTGACCTTTAAAATAAGTTTACTGACTGGAAATATTAGCCCAATGCGGTTTCCACAAAAAGGAAGCCAAATGTGAGGAAAACAAAATGAATGGTAAGCTAGACTTCCACCAACACTCATGGCCTGTGCAACATGCGAAGAAAATGTCAGTCAGCCAAACACATTGCGTCAACATCCTAAAAATACACACATATGCACATAATTATCCAAAACCCACACAAATATACATAAACATGCACACACACACACACACACACACACCACAAATGCATACACTCGAGTAGATTTTTTCCACTTTTTTCTGATGCCTGCATGACAAGTATAAAGTGCCAATTGTAATCGCATCAGTAAGGAACAAACTGTGAACTGGCCAACGGTGGAGTCAAACAGGTATGTAGAAGCCCACTCTCAGCACCAATAAGAAGGATGTGTGTGCCTGCATGTGATTCCCCAGTTTAATTCACTTTGAGGTCTGAAATGTGTTTAACTGATAACAGCAGTGTAACATATCTTCACACTTACAGGAACTATCCCCCAGGAGGATACCTTAACAAATAAGGCTACTCTTGTTATGTTTTGGATATAAATATTGATAAAAAAAGATAACCTTAACTTTTTAAATTGAAAAGGCTTGGCGAATAGGCCAAATAAGGACCTACTTTGCTTCATGCATGTGATAGAAAACGATGTGGTATTCACATTGTGATTTTACTTTCAAAGATGAAAGTATTCAATAGAACTTTGGAAGTGTACATTGACATGGTTTATAGTACCATCCTGAATCAAAAATAAAAACATATTTCCAAAGCTAGCTCTCATAAAAAAAATAAGCAGCATGATTTAGTAAGCTGGTACATCAATGTTTATCCACTTGCTAAAGGACAGTAATTACAGTTAAACGTGGGATGCAGAAAGAAAGATGAATACACATTTATCTTCTGGCGAGGAACCCGGTTTATGTCAAGCTTGATGAGCTTGTAGCGCTCACTCCCTCTGGACCACACTTCTGCTCATCCCTTCTGTTTACCTTGTTCTACCTCGTTCATCAAGGATTTCCAGGGTCTCTCTCTCTCTCTCTCTCTCAGAGCCAACCATGTCTCTTCGATAACCAATTGTCTCACATCAATTCCATGACTCATGTCGTCTCCCGATTTTCCTCTTGATAGCTGTGAACTGAGTCCATTGTGTTCCCACTCTATCCAAGCTCCATCAGAAATGATAGATAAGGCTCAGGGATGTCTCAAATTATTATTATAAATATATATTTTAAAGCTATAGTGAGAGTGCTACACGTAGGGATCTCCAGCACACTCAGGTGGATAGGTGGTCCCATGAAGACCTTCCGATGAAGGAGTTCAGCTCTTCTTCACTGCTGGGAAAGGCTTTAACGAGAGAGGACTTGCATGCTTCACGTACACACAGTTGTCCTGGATCTTCACTTCGTACACTTCTTGCTGAACAAATGGAGAGAAAAAAGAAAAGAAAAACGGTTTAAAATAGGAAACGCAACCTCCTGGTCCGACTTCCACGTGTCTTAAACAAAAACAAAACGACATACTTAAGGCCAAAATCAACCATGCACCTGTGTTTTGAACGCTTTCCAACTGCCACACACATATTGTGCAACCCATCAAGTCAAATGCAACTCTTAAGGAATATGGTGAACCACTGCTTTGTGCTCTCTCAATTATGAGAGAGCACAAAATGGCGCAAAATAATGTATCTATAGGATTGATCGGTTGAAAAAAAAAAATGGTTCGGTCATGTGTTCTTTCAAACAGCATAGACCAAAATAAAAGATCACAAAAGTTAATGGTTGAATATTATAACGCCATTAGTTCTATTGATGCGTAAAGCAGTTAGTGACTCCAAACATGAATATATCAAATCAAAGAATCTTGCTGAACATGTTAATTCATTTCATTAAGACACCCTAATGTTAAATACAAAATGGTCTTCACTTACTTAACATGTTTAACTGCCCCTTTTGACTCATTACCATGTCAGCTCGTAAAGGTATATAGCAGTGATGTCCATACTGAGATGTGAAGCATTTAATAATAATACAAAATTGGTCTGAGAAAATTTCCATGGTTGTAAAACAAAACCCAGGTTGACATTGGCCAGACGAATCCTCTGAGCCATCAAAACACACGGTCTCAGCTGTCAGTTGTGTAATAAATCTACAGCAGTTTTTTCATTTTTTATTACTAATATTTATAGAAAATATTTTCATAGTTCACGGGGTTTATAGAAACGCACACACACTACGACAAGCATCATTTGCCATCATAAATGTTTGATTATTGATGGAACATTTTACAATAACTGCATATATTTTATTTGTGGGATTTTTTTAAACCCTTTTTTCTCCCTCTTTAATCAAACATCACGTTAGGCCTACTGATTGATTTCTATGAGTAATAGCAAGGCCAAAAAGGCTAAATAACAGCACTATCACTATAATATTTTCCAGAATCTCAATTGAACATAGACATTAAAAAGAGGAGCATATCCGTACAGTAACAATGACTTTTAACCCAGGACTGTCTTGCCAGTTTCGCAGTTCAGCAAATCCAAAGTGGATGACCTACCTGTAACCCAGTTCCCGACTTGCCTGTCCTCAGATTGAAATCATAATCGTGCCATGGACAAAAAACCTGCAGCACTCCATTTCCATCTTCAATGTCTCCGTCACAGAGAGGACCACCTGAAAGACACAACACACATCTGGTCACCACAACCGGAAATGCTTATTATAGCGAGAACAAAGATGCTTTATCTTGGTTTGACTGCACCGCAAGGGCATGATATGTTTACAAGTGAAGGATTTCGTAACCTTGGGTGACGAATTGATATCCAAGCTTCAACTGAATGACGCCATGCAAACTATTCTTAGCAAGGGGGGACGTGGGCTGGGATAAACAAAGCAGCTGTCATGCAAACGGTGGATCGTCGTTTCGTGATAACGGTTAGCTTTACCGGAGTGCGAACAACGGGCGTCCATTGCGAAAAACTCCCCCTTTACATGGAAGAGGCAAACGTCGGACTCGTTTCCGAGGGGGGAATACATCAGACAGCACTGCTTCTTTGAAAGCTCCGAGGCTTGGCCTATGAGTCTCCACGAAACGCTCTCCGTGTTTCCATCTTCATTCCCGGAGCTCGAAGCCATCAAAACCAAAGGAACAGATGTGCTTCCTCGCTCCCCGCTTTTCTTTGTTTACGCGAGCTATTTGGACGGCACCGTTTGGCTGGATAACGTTGCGAAAATAGTCCATAATAATGGCGTCGACATGTTTGAGAATCCACTCCAGTATGTACAGCCTACGAGCTCGTTTCCTCTAGCCTCTTGCTGGAGGAAGCCTATCAGGAAGCCGTCATTAGGTTTCATTGTGTTTTATTGGATTTATCTCTTCTGGTTATGCTGCTTGACAGCGATTACTGCCTCACATTCCTGCTCGCTGACTGGGCTGTATGTGATACTTGGTATTCAAGTGTAGATTTTCCTATGGAAATCCCTACATTAGGTCACTATGTTTTATCAAAATATCATTGATACATTCTAGTGGACCAATTCTAGTCTTAAAGCTATACGGTTCATTAAATGGACCTCGTTCAGCTTAATTGTCAATGGTTCTGCAAATTAAAAATAACTAAACAGCCCTTTGCTTTGGAATTCCCCCTGAGTTGAGGTTAATTGTACATCGAGTAAATAGCTTAAATGTGATTCCTCAATTATCAATTGCCTCTCATTTGGCACCAGATTAAATATGTGCCATACTTTGGTGGAAAGCTGTTCCAGACAGGTATTTGGCAGGGTGTTCAAGTCATGTTTTCAACTGTCAAGTTTCTTAACATATCACTATTGAACAAAGTCTAATGTGAACACATTTAAAGTTGCACTAGGTTTTAAAGACGATTAAGGAGGTTATTGCCACGTACGATATCAAAATCACTCTTTTTAAATTTGTTTTGCTCCTTTGCTAAAATATGGGCAGATGTAATTTGTAGTCATTGAAGCACAGTTTCCATTTGGAATAAACAATCAATCATTCATAAAAAAATCGAAAAATATGAAAATATAAAAGCTCAAGTTTTCCTTTATCCACTGAATCGTTGCAATCTCTTTACATTGCCAACAACCAAGCCTTGGCAGTGTAGTCTGTTAGTGATGTGAGTTACTGTCTAGACTCAAGTTGTGCAACAGAAAGGCCTCTTGTCCTACTCTGGCTTCAGGACGCTGGTCTGAAGTCCACTGCATAGAAGAAAAGCTATTCCTTAGAATATATTTTCAGAGGAAAATACCATTGCTGCCTGTTACAAAGTTCTGCATCACTGCAAACTGGCATGCATAATGAGATTTGACACATATAGTGTAGTCACATATCTATGTGCTAATAAGCTAAGAGTGTAGGACACAACCATTTTTAGTGCTCAATGTTATCAAGACAACATTTTACAAAATAATTTCTAGATAGATATGTTGTTACATATATTTAATACCCTTTTACTTGGTGTAAATAATATTGAACCAACCTATCTTAAGTAGTTTGTAAGTGATATCGCGAATGTGCACAACCAAAAGGAACATATTTTTTAACAGGCTCATTTGAGCTATGAAATAATTCAATCAGAGTATTATTTTAGAAAATCGATTATTGGTGGGAAATTGTGAACAATAAGCTAGACAATGATCTCTGTCTTGATAATCAATCAGATCTACAATATTTTGTATTGCCTATCAAGACCTTATGTCAAATCACAGCACAAATCAAAATATTTTGAACAAGAAATGTTGGTAGCCTACGTAAACTATTATACAAGGGTTAGGTATACAATAAATGTATACCTTCAACAACCCCAACCCCCAAGTAGCTCTCTGGGAGAAACATCACGTAGGGCCTAATGTTATTTTAATAAGTGTAAAACAACATTCTCGTTAAATCCATTTCTGGCAGTCTAATAACCACACAAGTTTGGGTTAGACAAATACAACTAGATGTATGTTATGATTGTAATCCCAGACAAAAATAACTAGTTTAATCAGGCAAATGTTCAACGAGGGGGAAAAAAATAAAAAAAATAACGTCATGGAAAACATTAATCATCAGGTGGAACGAGACCTTCAATAAAAACAGCTGAATTGATCACAAAATAACCACATTGTCAGCTTTTCTGTAATTCACTTCGGGCTGTGCAGAATCGGGGCGATGTAAGTGTTTTCCCAGGGTATAATTGAGCCTGGTTCCGATGGAATACTGGGTTTCATGCAAAGGTCCAAGCTCATTCATCACTAGTCTCCTATAGTTCCTGAAACACTGTCCTCATCCCAGCAACCACCCTCCGAGACGTGTACTTATTCATCAACCAACCCTGGATGAAGCACTGCCTCCCCGGGCCAATGTGGTTTTTATTAGCTCAACCAATGCATTGGCAAATTCAGCGTGTTTTCACCTTATTTCATCCACAAATCCCATAGCCTCTTGCTTTCCTAACACGAACAGATCTTGTTTATTTTACACTGTGGGAGTCAGGCAAGGGCCGTGAAATGAATCCTCCATTTGTGTTGACATGATAATGGGCCTTTCAGGCCAGGTGCTATATTTGAATATACAGCCCATTTTTGTCAATGGTTAGAAGCTGTGAAAAACAAAGCCATCACTGTATACGTGAGATTGGATGGATGGATTGATGAATGGATGGATGGATGATGGATGGACAGATTAATGTATGGAAGATGGATGGATGGATGAATGGATGGATGGTGAGGGTGAGCACAACAATTTCGGCAAAGGAGGAAGAAAGGCAAACATTGCTTGAAATGCTACATGTCATCAGCATGTCTTGGCTGTAGCCTTTGGTGAAAATTGGAACCGTGAGCTCGATCATATTGTTACGATTATGGCTGAATGTGAAGGGAAGAGTGACAGCTTCAGAGAGCAGAGAGAGAGATAGAGCGTGAGAGGGAAGTGAGAGAGCAAAGAAAAAGAGAAGAGAGAAAGAGAAAGTAATGAGGAAGATAGAGAGAGAAGAGGCCGTGTGATGGAAGAGAGGAAGAGAGAGAGAGGAAGAGAGGAATATATAGAGAGAAAAGAACGAGAGAGAACAGAGTGAGGAGAGAGCAAGAGAGACCCCATTCAACAGCTCCTACTGTCATCACATCACACTTTGTACAAATCAGAAGGGCTACTTCTAATCTTACTTGACTATGTCATTACTTACATGAACATTATAGTGTTGAAATGTTAAAGCATGTCATATCTCTGCTGGTTATATTAGATGTGATGTGATGGGATCCACTGGGATGTTTAACAGACTTCCTCATATTCGTACTGTATGACAGAGGTAGTTTGCAAGAGAAAACAGCAAGAGATTTTAGATTGAAACATCTTGATATCTCTCTGGTTTCCTTTAAACATATATTGTTTTAACCACTCTGACATTGTTATATTGTTGTCTACCTATGTACTAGCTTAGGAATGAAATGTGGGTCTGATGTGATCTGAGATCTAACACACATGTAC
>OMKX01054979.1:0-14542 GCA_900302425.1 Brosme brosme
TAAAGGCTACTTCAAATCCCTGTTGCCACACGGACATATCAAGTGGCAGACTGGACGGACGGATGGACGGACACACACACACACACACACACACACACACACACACAGTTTAGATGACGGCCTGTCAGCTATGAACAGAGCAGTTCATTGACTGGAGATTCACAGAGACTAGATCCTGTTCTACAAACTCGGTTTCGGTAGATGGCAGTACATTTAAGAAGAAGACCCATAAAACTATTAACGTGCTGACAGGTGAAAGCGGCTGTCGAGAGGGTTGGAAGAGTAAGAGAGCGTGTGCTGGCACCCAACCATACGACAGCTACAGGGGTTCTCTGTCGTCATCTGAGCCACTTATCATCATCGCAATAAAATTCCACAGAAACCATGCGTTGGGCACAGTCTGTTCAGTTGGCAGCCTACGGTGAATAACGGCACTGATTTCAGCGAATGGAAGGCTTTTATAGGTAACCTACACTGTTACAACAGAGCTTGTTATCCTTATTTGTTTTCTAGAATGGCCAACAAACCTGGATACTTGGCAAAAGTAAAAAACAAGATATCTTTTCTGGTTGGAAATAACATGAACGTCATCTTTGCTTCATGCTCATCTCGTAGCACAGATGAGGTGATGCCACCTGGGGCCCAGTTATTCTTAACCAGGGGGGTTCTGAGCAGGATCCACGGGATACTTGGAAATATTTCGATTTAGCTTTGTTATATCTACAAAACCAACATTTGGTCACAAAATATTATGATGTTATGTTGCGTTATGTTATCAATTATGAATCCTTTTTAAAAGGCTATGCCACTACAATATTAATAATGATGCCAAATGATAATAGTATGTGTATATCTGTGGCCTTGTGTGACCATCGTGAGTTCACATTCTTTTTCTCTCTGCGGATCAGTCTGGTCGTGAGCCTTTCGAAAAGCCTACTAAATCAACGCTAAAGGGAGGGAGTTTTAGTTCATGGCGGACAAGGAATACCACTGTCCAGAGTATTTCAAAACAATGGTGGTTTTCAAAAAAAGTGTCAAATACTAATTTAATGTGTACATGTTTAAGAGTAGTGTATTTAAGTATGTACAGGATTGAGCATCATGTTGAATATGAAAACATTCGAAACAAATTCTTCAATTTGAATGTATCTAAAAGGAAGATCTAAATCACCACAACTTATTTTCTACATTTGATCACTTCTAGATATCAGTGAACCCACAAAAAACGGTTTAGTGTGTAGTTGCTCTTTAAAGCAAGCACAACAAGCATGAAGACGATAAACTAGGGCTACACAGGTGATCTAAGAGCACTGTAGTTTCTCTCCTAATTGTGAACAGCAGCTGTGCCGACATGGACTTAACTGCTAATCTGCATGTCTGGAACACGTTGATCATCAAGTTTACCTGCTTCCCTCATGCTCAGGAAAACACACATCTGCTTTGAGGTGAGTGGTTAGAGAGTATAAGGTTTTCAGACAAAGGAGCCACATAACTATGCTAAACAGCACCTTGGCTGTCTGGCAAGGGGAGGCTGATGCCATTAAACGGCTCTTAAGGCGAAGACACACCGGGCAGAAAATCGGGCGTCGGACATCGTCGGAGAGTCTGGAGCGGTCGGTGACATGAGTCTATTTTGTGTGTTCGGTGAGGTCGGCCGTCGTCAATGTCGTCGGTATTCTTTTCAGCCGATTCAACATGTGTAATCGGCCATTACCAAGTCGTTCAGTCTGACGAATCTGATTGGTGGAGGGCTAGTTCACATTCCATTATTCCCTAACCAAAAATTATGCGGCATGTTTCCAACATCTATGACGCTAGTATGGTGACTTTGCAGTGATAATGCTACATGAGGCAATTATGATTTATATGATTTTTTTTTCTTTTTTTTCGCCTGCGACATCTTCTTCCACAAGAAGCCCGAGAGCTGACAACACCAGTACCGTCGTATCACAAGCCATCGTTTTAATTAGATTTTTCCGTTCAGCAAGTAATTACAATAACAATCCTTCTTGACTACTCAACACTCTCTGCTGACAACAATGACTGATGACAGCGTACTCTGTGTTTTGGTCTAGAGAGATGTCCTGTAATTTCCGTTTTTCATTTTTTTTGGGCCACAATACAGATTACCGCCGCCTGCTGTTATGGAGACATTACATCTCGCGCAAGCGCAGAACGTACGGTCAAGTCTGTAGTCGGGTAGGTGTGTTCTTCGCACTTTTTTGACCATGTCGGGGAGACTGGAGCTGACTGAATCGTCCGACTCCATTTTCTGGCGACAATTGGCAGTCGTCTTGGTGTGTCTTTCATTTGAATATTTAATTTCCTGTAAGCTTATTGGCTGCAAAGAAATTGTGACCTTTGAACCAGAACTGTTGCGGGAAAAAACTGAGAAAAGTTCTAGAGAGGAGAGCGGACGTGCCCCTAGGCCATTGGGGATAGTTTGGTCTCAAGTTGTCGAATAGGTAACTTAGAAAATACTTTACAGTGTGTAACAACCATTGTGTTACCTGAGTTTAGTGGTTTTACTAATCACATTAGTTTAGTGAAGTGGGAAGCCTGCTCGGCATCCATTTTAGCTAACGTGCGCAGTCATACTAAACTGCAGTAGTTGAAGTTTTAATCGCATGTGCGTACAACATCATTGCCTGGACTTGCCAAAGCATTCACGTGGACAACGGAGAGTTCTGCGTTCGCTTGGACAAGGTGGATAGAAAAGGCTCGACGGAGCCAGCGCGCGCCTGCTGCTGGCTCCACACACGCACCCAACTCGACACGTGGAACGTTGTTTCTCCTAACGCAACAGGTATCTGCTAGTCATTTTATTTCTTGCTCACGCGAGTGAAGCGGCCGCATAGTTTTTGGCCTCACCGATCCCAAGCATCTTACAGATCTGCAACGTGGGTGACTTTTGAGTTTATACTGCCGGCTTAGGGTACATTTTATTTGTTTATTGTTACACTTCAGTATTGAACTGATAATGCTTTGTACATATTCCATGTGTAATATTGATGCTTTGAATGTTCACTGCTAGCGTGTTTAAGGTTCACAGTAGATGTGACGGCTTATAGCGCTCGGCGCAGCCTGAACTTTAAAGGAGACCTCTGGTTCATTTTGGAAATATTTTGTTTTCAATTGGGTTGCCTTTAACACTTCCTGGAACCTTAAAAGGGAATTTAAAGGTTTCATGCTTTTATTTTGTTGTAATTTCCTTTATATATTTTTACAAAAGTAAAAAGAGTTACATTTTCTATACTTGTTGAAGTTGTTGAAGCTTATTTCATTAGAGATATTCTTAGTTGATTAAAAACAGCTGAAACTAGTTCATAGTATAGATTCGTATCGATTACCACATACATTGTGTGGTCAGTTAAAATAATTTAGGGAGCGTCCCAGACAGTTAACAATTAAGTTAATTACATTGTCATGCCCATAGCCACAGCATGGGGGCGCTACACCAAGAACATAGATTAACCAAAAAAAGGACTTTAAATTTGTTTGTACAAAATAGGAAAGCTAGCATGTGCCACAGCCAGCAGCAATATTGAACGCAAGAAGTCTGGGTTGAACTGACAACCCATCTTCATAAGTATCAAATCGAAACCTGACAAGCAAACCATCGAAGATAGATTGATGGTCATTTCTAACTCTACCCATCTCTACCTCCATCCACAAATTGCCGATTGTCATTGAGATGTATGGCTTTTAACTGAAGTCTTAATAAAGGACTTGTGATGACAGCCAAATTTACTGGAGGGGGGTTGGGGTCTAATAAGTACAGTGGGGTTGTGAAGGTGCAGAACCCGCCGTAGCAGCAGCATCAGCCGTGCCTAGGGATTGGAGACACCTCACCTGCGTGCTGGTGGTGGGGCTGATCTTGCTGGCCCTGAGGGCTGGTGCCCTGCTGTAGGAAGAGAGCAGCTCCCTTCACCATGAAGAAGCTCTCGCTGAGGCTGGCGGAGGACAAGAGAGGAAGGATGGAACCAGGGTAAGGAGGACCACATGGCTATGCAACACCCTGCAAGATGTACAGCTGTACTCTGTGGCGCAACCTGGTGGTCAGAGTCAGCTAGGTTTGCGCAGTATTAAAAATGATCAATGCATAGTATATCGCTTTAACACTACTATGCTGAAACAAGCAAATCAATGCTCTCTCAATATTGGGATTCACTGTAGCTTTAGCCTTTGTCCTACAATCACTTAGGTCCCATTGAAGTTTGTCTGTTGGTCTGGGAGTACATGTTGCATTACAAAAAGAGGGCCAAATGTAATTATGTCGACTTACCACAGCTGTGGTTAATACCTTGACCTTAACATTAAGAAAAGACAAAGATAATTTTTCAGCAGCACACTTTGAGTGACATAACATGCAAAGAAAGAGACAGACACGACAGCTTGACTAAAATGCCTCCACCCCAGGGTTACCAGCTCATCACGTACTTCCATTTACAGATTAACTCACAGATTGTTGTTTTTTAGTACACATTGGATGACGAAGCAACAAGAGATAGCCATAAAAGTCTGACATAGGAAAACTCCCCGGGCCCTTCTGTAAACATTTCTTCTCACCGTGCTTACACATGAGTGACTTTCTTAAGACACATATAAATCTGTCCGACAGCTGGGCGTAGCAGTCAGTCAACAGCCCAGGGTTCTGTGGGTTGCATTATGAACAACAGCAGGTGCAGGTGTGATGACGAGACACTGAAAGCCAATCAGTTCTAGGAGCCTTCCAGCACCATGGTGACCTCCAGAACAAAGGGACGGTGGCAAGGTAGCCCTAGTGGCTATAGGGTGTTTTGAGCCTGGTTCTGGGTTCGATCCATGCTGCTTTTGATTGAAAGTTCCTCTTGAATGATATTCATCAATTAAAAAAACTAAATGTGCATTGCTTTCCCACATTTACAATCACTACTTTCACCATTTCCTAATTTTCTTGCATGGTGACTCAATATCAGCCTTGTGTCAAAGAAGCCAACTCAGGTAGGTTCAGTTAATTGAATTAACAGCTATTGAGTAAGGTAGCAGACTAAACGGCTACTTTTCCAATAAAGCTCCCTGTAATATGCCAAACCAATTCTGAATTAAAAGGTAAGGCAAGGGCAGGTTGATGTCAAATGGATGACCTAATGATTTATCTTTATTTTATAAATGCTACCACTGACATATAACTAACTGTTGTCCCGCTCGCTAACAGACTACATATAAATACCATTCCAGATACCAGATGAACAGACAATATCGTCCACATTTTGGGGCACACATTTTATTTTTTTGGGCAAACTTAAGTCCTGTTTGGGAATGTTGGTCATTATAAGGACAAATATTATGTCTGCCCCTTTCTGTCTCTAATTATGAATGAGCTAAACCCCAAGGCTTCAAGTCTGCAATTAATTGTTAACAGGTTGTACAAATAAAGTTGACTTGACCTTCCTCTACTCGGTATTGTGTGTGTACACACAACTTGGCTTAAAAGATTCATAAATAGCCTGTGCTGTACACACACACACACACACACACCTTGGCTTTCAAGATAAATGAATATCCTGTGCATGAACTTTTAACCCATTCTTGAGGTTCAAACTCACATTCGGCATATCTCGCTTTGGGTCAACACGGCGTTCTTCGCAAAATAAGGCAGCATCTTCAGCAAAGCCTCCTGATTCCACGTCCCAATCACACACATTCCTCTTCAGCTTTCAGAGTCCTCTCACACTCTGAAACAGTCACACACACACCAACACAGACATGCTACATCCTCTTCACAGCTAAAAAAAACCTAGGCTGCATCATGTTATCACTTGCAGAGAGGAGACTGAGGAGTCAGGAGTCGGCTTCTGGGTGACTGACAGTTGGGCTTCACTCATCTGTGTTGGTATGGAGAAGCGGAGGAGGTGTTGACAGGGGAGGAGCTGGGTTGGAAACGCAATGGAAGTGTCGTGGCTGGAAGGAGGTGCTAGAAGTCTACTTCTCGGTCTATCTCTCTCCACGCATATGCACACACATGCACGCAAAGGCAAAGCAAACACACGCAGTGCCTTGCAGAACAGCAATAAAAAGCAGTGGAACTCGACTCCAGCCTGCCCCTTCCTCTGACGCGAACTCTGTGAACGTTTCCGTGTCATCATTTGAATGATACTCGTTGAAGTGAACGCCATCACATGGTGCCCACTTTGTCTGCACCAAAACACGCCGAAATATCCCAGATGCTCGCGTTACCGTCTAACAGGAACACACTCTGGAAATCTCCATTCTCCACTCTTCTCTTTGTGTAAGCATTGCAAGTACAAGGCATACTTTTTAGCAGAGGGCGAGTAAAAGGATTTCTATAAGCCTTCTTGATTTGCATGCCACCCCACAAGTTAACTCCATCCTAAGCAGCACTGCCAGGAATATCTCATTGGGGGCCAAAGCCCCAGCAGTGGACCGGGCAGCTCATCCCTCCTACATCTCATTATACCAGGCTTACAGGGGGCGGGATTACCTCACTTTCTATCCGTCCATAGGAAATTCCCAAAGTCTCTTATACTAAGTACACACTTTCTTATACTAAGTTTATAAGTTTGACTAACTTGGCAAAATCTAAATTGTAACACTTCACATCATAATCAAACGGTTATCATTCATAGCATCAGTGGTCTGTAGGTAAACTGCACTATTGTACCCATAATCTGATGCAGGGACAGGTTGTAGCTAAGCTACATGATTAGCACACAGTTATGAACAGCAGCAACATCAGGCTGTGGCTTAGCTGCATGGGTAGCACCATCCAACCATTGCTTTAATGATGTCACATCAGATGTACTTTAAGCCAAATCAGTGAATTATATATATATATATAAATATAAAATTCACTGATAGATATATAGATATAGATATATATTTGAATAAGATAGTCCATAGTTGACTGGTAACAAAAACATTCCCTATGGCAGGTGGTTCCTGGTGGCAACATCTAATATGATTGATTGCAATTCAGATGGTCCATGTCAGTGTCAGTTGGAGTTTAATTTGATCGCAGCAGTAGGGGGCTCTCTGATTGGTCAGGGTGGAGCAGCAGGTGAGGATAGCTCCGCCTCCAGGCTGAGATGCAAGGCTTGCCTCACAGCAACTGAATGGCGTAGCTGGCGCCAAGTTGTGTTTTTCTGCCGGTCGCTAATAAGCCCCTCTAGTGTGTCAATGAAGGCAGGGTACAGGCCTAGACTCTGGTCTGCTCGTATTACATTAAAAGTCATGAAGAGGATACTTTGTAAAAAATACCAGGATGGCCATGATGATACATTTTAAGACCAGTGGCTATGACGAGCGTCGGCCTGACGGAGGTGAAGCATTGCATCAGGGTGCAAAAAAACAAAAAAATTGTCACTGATGAGAGTCACCTGGTTTCGACTGCTCTACGGTTTGTTTCAATTCCTTGCTACCTTCGCCTACTTGGAGGTAACAGGGATCTACTATTGGCTGGGATCAACAAACTTCTGGCTCGTGCTCTGGAGCGAGGAGAAAAGATGAAGTCATCTGTTGGCAGAGGGCCACTGCCTGGTGTTTAGACAGGCACTAACCCTGCAACTCTTAGTGGGCTAGCTTTAATCAGGACCAGCAAGTTCTGCTGTCTGTTTACCAATCCCCCTTCACTGACACTTTTAAATCCAGATCATTTGTTTCTTGGCTTTTAAATCGTTTGAAGGCATTGATGCTTTTATATATCTTTAGTTTTGCATTTAAAACCTTGTGTTTTCATGTTTTTAATGTTTTAATTGACGTTTTTCGTGCTTTAGTGATTGTAAAGCATTGATTCATTGGCTTTAACTTATCTCGTCTATATTATGCAGCAATTCAAAATTTGTATGGTAAATGTTATGCTGACATTATGTTCTTTTTTTACTTTCAAATCATAACCTATTTATTTGTGATAGTGTTTTTAATTTCAAGCAGACAGGCATAACATCCTAACCAAATAAAAACAACTTTATTATTTATCTACTTTAGAAGTATGGAAAATCCAATGATGTCCCTGCATCCCTGTGTTGAATATCTTCTTCCTGTTTCATATTCATGTTGTTTGAAACAGCAACATCTATCACTTTGGCAAGAAAATGTTCCATGTTTGTGCGTGTGTCATATAAGCCTGAGGAAGGACTTACCTCTGATTCAACCTTCGTTCATCATCACTCCCAAAATCCTGAAAAACAAGAGACATTGGAAAAGTGACACTTAAATGAAATACTCTTTCCATTACTATTTATAAAAGGTTGATTATATATTTTGAACAAATATAACGTTAATATATAGTAATAATAATTGAGAGGATAAGAGTAGAATGCCGTCTCACAGTAGACACTGTCATTGGGACAGCATTGGGACACCAATGTTTCATTTACAATACATAAAGTAAAACAATATATTGCTGACAAAGTAAGATTAAGACAGTCCAATGACTAAGCATTTTTTAATGCTTTATATAGTAGAAGACTATACAGAACCCTATCAGCTCTAAGCCTCAATGTTGCCCCCCGGTGGACAGAAGAAGCACTGCTAGATTGTTTCCATGTATGGCAAATTAATTCAAGGACTGGCTCCAGTATAACGAAAAGTCAATAGCTGTTTAGAACCAATCTTTCTTGTGAATACAAACACTCAATCCTTGTTTGTAAGATAATTGTACCGTTTTCGAAGGAAATTCACACTTAAGTGCCTGTCTGTGGTATTGTTGTAGTTCAATTTGACCTGGCTGATTGGCAGAATACCTAACATCTTGAAAGAACTCCAAAACTGAAACAAACAAAACAAAGTGTGTATTTGTGTGGGTTAACGTTTGTTTGACTTTGTTTGTTGCACTATGTTTAATGCATACAAATACGGCATTTCAGAAGGTTTGTAAACAATAGGCGTCAAGATACTTCCGGGTGGCAGAACGCGAGCGGCTTCCACTGACCTGAAGCGATCCAGCTGGCTACTGTAAACATAGTTACATAGTTAAAAACATTGTTGTTGAAACGATGACGAAAACGTGTTGTGTTTGGGGTTGCACCGCCAGATATACAGCAAAAGATAAAAAATAAAGAATACCCCTATGAATATTAATGAGACGTCCCGTAGCACCCCGCAAGAATAAAATCATTCATTCAAGCCATTTACTCTGTTTTCTCGATCACTCTGCCCTGGTCAAATGACATGGAAGGGTTTGTTTACTAGTTGTGCCATCGGAGAACGCTTCGGCTTTTGCCACCCGGAAGAACGTTTATATTATTGTTGTGACATCATGGTGAATTGTCGTATAGGTATCTATGAAATCTACTTTGTTCATGATTATAATAGCATAATAGATTCATAATATGAAAGCATGCAGTTATTATACAGTCTTCACAGTAGTGATTTACAAGATCTATGAGGAGCTCTCTGAATATTGCCACTAGTAAACATGCGCTGATTTCAGTTAATTCTGCTGTGCATTAATGCTCAGTATTTTCCTGGGAGTCTGTTTGAAGGCTCAGTTGTTAAAGGAAAATGTGACCATGCCCATCAGTAATGTTGAGAGCACATTCCTTCTCGCCTTATTAGGCCCTACATGTTGCATAAGAACAATCGAGACACAGTTTGCAACTCATTCAAGATTATATAATGCAGGAGTGGGATATGAATATACAAAGTATATGTATCTTGATATGACACAAAAAAGTAATAATATAATAATAATAATAATATATTAAGCCATAATTTAGCAGCAACAACATTACGCATAACTGAAAGCACCACCACCTTAGAGGAGTGTATGATGTTAAATTATTGGTTTCTAAATATATATACACTATCACCGTGTCCCCTGTTGAAACTAGCTTGCAACACTAGTTGTTAACACCAGTCAAACGATGACATCATAGCTGCAGCAGCCACGTGCTGTATTGATACTTTGCCATCAGATTCCCTCTTCTAGATGGTAGGTAAAACCTGGCTGGACTGAAGAATTATTTCAAATATAAACGTCATTCATTGACTACTCTTGAACATCCGGACGCTTCATCGTGTTGACAGAAAATCTACTGCAGTGTCAAACTACTTGTCTTGCAGCAGCCTATCCATTAAACATAGGGCTCAATTGAAACGTCCTAACTCAAAGTCCCTTTTCATAATAACTTAGTAATAATAAAAGCTTTATTGAACAAGTGTAGCTTGTGTATATTGGGAGTGGGCCCCTAGCGCCTTCTACTGGTACGACAAAGAGTAAGACCACAAGCAATATCTGGCAGACACACATTCCCTGTAGTGAAAAATTAAACGAAATAATAGTTGGAATAGTTGAGTACAGAAGTACATAATCGATCATCACTCTGGGAAAACAACCATTAATGTTTTAATCCGACTTGAAACAGGAGAATAATATCGTTTTTCCCCCTCCACGTTTCTATTTAACAGTGGAAAATCCACACACCTTTCCATCGAGAGTGTAGATTTGATATCGTACTATTTTCTATGTCAATATTTTTTATATTAGCACCAAGCTTTTTCTTTCCCCATTTGTGCAATTTCTAAATTACCTTAAATGCACATTCCATAACATTATACCTAACATTACAGTTGAACAATTGTGTGAGCACTATGTGATCGGCAACAGTAATGGAATGCAGCATTACTGATTGTTCATGATGCCCCCAACCAACGGTATGCTATAATGTTCAAAGACAAACAACTGCAGTACATTGGGCACTAATTCACCCAATCAAATCATAAATAGCTAGCCACAGCAGCTACAATTCTTGCTAACCTACGCTGGCTGCTCCTGCATTAGCCCAACCATAAAACAATACGAAGCGTGAAACACTCCCTCTGGCAAACACTATATAACTATCTTTCAAACCGTTATATGGTGTGGTGTTCAGCATTATTTTGCTCATCCCAAACAATGAAAGCTAAATGAACCCACCTAGCATTAAACACAGAATATAGCTTAGCTTCACTCAGCAGGCCTACATGTACCACTATTTTGCTTAACCTAAGCTTTTTGTTGAACGACTAAACATTCTCAGGCATCTCACTACCAGCAAACTCACCTCCCCCGCGGTGGTGGTCGCGGTGCTGGCAGTGGATGCTGCACTCGGGGTCGGGGACCGCTGCAGGGTAACCAATGCCATGGCTGGAATGTGCGAGGCTGGAAGATGCACCGGCTGATATGGCCTTGGGTGATATGGTGATGGTGCCGCTACCTGGCTAAACTAACTTAATGATGGAGAACGTTATTCGGAGTCACATCGATCCCTCGAAGGAACTGGCAGCGTCCACTCCATTATACTTTCACTTAGTCCCAGCGGCCACACAATCCACACATTTTAAATCAAATTATCTATTAGAAAGAAACGTTTCCAGGGCCACCGCGCACTCAAGACAGA
Source organism: Brosme brosme (assembly GCA_900302425.1). NCBI lineage: Eukaryota > Metazoa > Chordata > Actinopteri > Gadiformes > Lotidae > Brosme > Brosme brosme. The sequence continues at coordinate 11,382 of OMKX01054979.1, forward strand.
AACCAGATGAATGTAGTAAGCTAGCGCTTACGTGATTTTTGCCATGCACGTATATTACAATCATTATTGAGTTTCTGCTTGGATTGGGGCTCTATTGCCATAGTGGGTTATTCCTATCTATGATTTAAAATTATGATTAAAGAATTGAACGTTGCTAGTTTGCTTTTATTTTGCTATCAAAAAAGTATCAAAAGTATCACAGTATTTGTTGAGTGAAAGGCATTATATAGAGCTGCATAAGGAAAACATACCTGATAAAGGGAAATAAAGGAACTGTTCCCAACAAACTATTACACATATCGTGTTGACCCTCAGAATAGTCTTTTATAATTAGTTTACTATAATATAACTTTAATAATTGGTATTAGCCTAGTAGTAGTATTAGTATAAGTAGTAGTTGAACTGTATTACCTTAATGCTTATAATAAAATGGCACAGTAAAATATGCATCAAACAGAATGGAACTTGGTTACATTTATCTGCAGCTGTAACTAGCCCCGCCCACACATGATCATACCAAGTGACCATCTTTAGAAGACTTGCACAAACTTGTATTTGTCTATGCTTGGCGCAGCCAGGGTTCAGCTAGTCGATTTGGCCTAAAAACGTTACTTCTTCGCAGGTACCGTAAAGCTTTTGCAACTTATCAACTTATGAATTCCATCTACTTTGGTTACAGATTTCAACGCTCGCTCTCGCGCTGGTCTTATCTGTTTTATTTAATTTCACTCATTACCACATTTGCTAAATTTGTTGTAGGTGAAAATGGAATCGATATTAGCCTACATATAATTATCATTGACTATTAGTAGACTATTATGCATATTATTAACATTCGTGATGAAATGTTAAAAAAAGAGTAGTATGGGACCATTATAGTAGCAGAACTATTTACAAATGTGAGTGGAGGGTTGTGTAACTGTGTCTTAACCGCGTGAGCGTTATCCGATTTTTAAATGTGTAATATAATCTCAAATGCTTCGTTGCATCGGGCAAACTGCAGCCACAACCAAGACAAGTGTTACCATATTCTGTTACCCACCGTAAAGTGTGACCCCAGGGGTCACTGTTGGACATTTTCTGCACCATGCACGAGTTTAAAGTGAGACACATAGATATATAGTTCTATATATATCTATGGTTAGACAGGCATGAAGTCGTTCACGTGCAGAAACATGCACGATCTTAAAACGTAACATTGTATCGCCATCGCTCACTCGAGATGGGTTCGTTCGTTTTGTGACGTGTGAGTGGCATGATGAGGATGGGTCTTTCTTTCTTGATAAAAATTTACAATCACATTTTTGTTGTTGCTGTATGGTTGTTTTGTGAAATCTCACAAGGTAGACTATAGTAACCCTTTTACTAACTGTTACATATAAGCAATAAGCAACTTGAGGCCGCGATTTACAGTTTTAGGGGGGTATTAGGCACTCCACTGCTTCTCATGGCTTATTGCTTAGATTAGTATGCTGCATTTTCAATGTTTTAACAGTATCCAATGTCTATACTTTTTCATATGCATAGTGTTGTGCATTGCATATGGTAATAGCATACTACTTTTTATTTTATTCTTGTAACACTAATTTCCTCCCTCCTACAGAAGCTCATCTTTTGCTTGTTCATTCTGTTTCATTCTTAGTATTTAACTGCAGCTCCGTGAAACATGCGGGTGGCGGTGATAGGAGCTGGGGTGATCGGCTTGTCCACAGCCCAGTGCATCTGCGAGCAGTACCACTCCACACAGGGCGACCTGACCATCGAAGTGTATGCGGACCGCTTCACGCCTCTTACCACCAGTGATGGAGCCGCGGGCTTCTGGCAGCCATACCTCTACGACAAGGGCCGCACGGAAGAAACGTAGGCCCTCGTCACGTTGTTGTCTTTGCATTGTGTATAGGCGTTGTGGTTCTTAAGCTAGTTGGAGCCTGGGCGTGCAAGATAAGCTTAAATGGATGAGCCTGCAAGGACGAGGGATAAGATACTATCCAATGCTTATTGGTTTTTTTCAATCTATGCAGTAACGTTCACTTTTACTCAGGTGTTTTTTCAGGTGGTTTCATACTTTTACATGAGTGGAGTGCACTTTAAGCATAGTACTGTTATAAAGGAGCTTTCCATCACTGTATCTAGGACTCACAGTATCTTATATCTAATCAGCAGTAAGAAATCAAAAGCCCATAAAGAAGTGTGTTAATTATTGAACGGCCCGATTGGACTTTACATGACACTGTTTCCTCAGATAGGAAGGAGGAAGCAGTGATGTGACAGCTACACAGCTACACCTGCATAGGGACTTTTTGATGTAACAATGTGTTTAATGTGTTTAAAAACATAGTTTTGCATCACATTTACCACTTTTGAATATTTTGTGTAATAACACGCGTTCAGAAAGTGGAACAAGGAGACCTTTGACTACCTGCTCAGCTTCCTGAGTTCGCCTGAGTCAGTGAAGATGGGGATATTCCTTCAGTCAGGATACAATCTCTGTACTGATCATGCACCTGTGAGTTCTACTCTCTTGCCTTCTAAATACAAAGCTAATGCTCTGTTTTACAATAAAGAAAGAGCAGTCCACAACCATGATATTTATGGTTTGGAAACTATGTATACAGCCTCATGTGACACATCCATATCTTTATGGTGTTCATTGTTCAATTGAGAGTCCTTGGTATAATGAGCAGGTTATTATTTAACCTGGCTCAAGATAAGTCTCTCTTCTGGTCCTGTTTGAGTGCACGGATTCAAGGCCTAAAAAAGATATATACACAAACAAACATGTATGTTCCCAACTGAATAATAGAAGACCAGAACTCGACAGCCAAAGCTGTTGTAAAAGCTGTTCTGATAAGAGCATATAGCTCGTTCTCCCAGTTGACAGTATTACTAGCCATAACAAAAAAGCATATGATTTCATTGAAAACACATTATGTATCCTGAGGTCCCAATTCAATAAAATGTTCTATTTGTTAGTTTACAATATAATACAATGCACCACATGGCCTGCAGATGGCAATCATAAATCATTAACACATTGCGCCTCAGCTGCAAAAGGCTCAGGGTGTGGGGGTCCCAATCTTTGTGCTTTCATTGCATATTAATATTATTGAATTTAGATAGTCGTGTTTGCAGTGAAATATTCGGGGAGACATTATATTTTC
>OMKX01055032.1:0-14298 GCA_900302425.1 Brosme brosme
TGGTGTTGGGTGGGGGGATGTTAGTAACATCACTCATAGGGGTTGGGATGATGTTGATGTCAGGTGGTGGATGTTGGTGTCATAACAAGTTGGGGGGGGTTGGGACGGTGGTGGTTTCGGGTCAGGGGATGTTAGTGACATAGCTGGTGGGGGATGGTACGGTGCTGGTGGGGGGATGATAGTGACATCACAAGTGGGGGATGGTACTGTGCTGGTGGGGTGTGGCTGAAGGTGTTCCATACCCTAGTGCTGTCTCAATTCATGTAATCCGTGCATTTAAAGGGTTCCTATTTTACCACCAGGTATGCTGTTACATTACAAGCATTTCAACATCTTACCTGTTAGTGACATAAGTAGGAGTGTCCACCCAGATGTATGATGGATAGATCAGCCTACTAGCCTACCCAGTGGACTGTACCACTGTACGGTAGGGGTGGTAGGTTGATCTGGCTATCGTTTTTTGAAATGGCTTTTAATGGCTAATCAACACCACACCTGAAAAAGATAAGGTAATACGATATAACAGGAAATCAACAGAATTTTTTTTAAAGGCGGGGTGTATTTATTGGCAGTGGGTGCGGTTACCTGATCTTGTCCTCCACATGACCTATGTAAATCTGCTGCCAATTGATGCAAACTATTGCAAATGATTTAACCCGGTGCTAATATGAACCCATTAGAAACAACGATTGCCGAGCCTGTAATTTTGGTGTTTTCCCCGTGAATCCCTTTTTGTGTTTGGTGACTTTTACAAAAGCAGCCATTACATATTTTACCTATGGACCTGTCAGTAGCATAGCTGGTGTTGTCCTTTTTTATTTTATTTTACAAGTCTTGCTGGCCTTTTTTTACTAGCTTTGATGGCTAACTATGCTGAATAAGTAAATAAATAAATAAAGCTAATGTGGTTAGTTTCATAAATAATAGATTTCACATTTTCTTGGACTGTGTGTGTGTTACGGTGAAAAGTGAGTGACAGATATTTAATATTTCAGCCGCCTCCAGTATTGTGACAGGTTGTGTGGTTGATTGGCTTGACTATGATTTCAAGCAAAGACACAGATGTTGTTGCCGCAGAATCCCCCCTCGACCGTCATGCCAAAATCTATTTTTGATTGACAGTGAGGCCGTTCCTAAGCAGACAGGTTGGAGGGTGAGGTTGCCCTTGGCATTAGGATGCGTTCTGCACTATAAAACCATGGACGTCTATTCCTTTAGAAGATAAGCAATACAGGCAGACCTAACAACACCGCCTCTGGTTATTCAACAGAGCATTTCCTATAACAAGCGAAATACAGAAGATTGTTCTGTTAGAAGTAGGAACTTGTTTGCCGCTTATCTGATGATCCCCACAGGGAATTACAACTGTGTTAAATGCACATAATACAGATATGTAATCTAACCATTCCTTTGTGAGTATTGATTCATCTGTTTAATCCTCACCTAGTTATAGTACTGGTAGCGTTGCTAACGGAGCTATCTGCGTTGCCAGGGCCTGCTGGATGAGCACCTGATCCCCAAAGCCACGCCGGCGGACAGCAAGGTGTTCTACCTGAAGATGAAGGGGGACTACTACCGCTACCTGGCCGAGGTGGCCACAGGGGAAGAGAAGGACGGTTAGTACATCACCTCCCGATCACCCTCCCCCAAATTAGTTTAATTGAGTCATTTTGCATTTAGGCATTTAGCAGACGCTTTTAACCAAAGCAACTTACAACGGTTCATATACACATTCACACACCGATTGTGGAGTCAACCATGCAAGGCGACAGCCAGCTCGTCGGGAGCAGTTAGGGTTAGGTGTCTTGCTCAGGGACACCTCGACACTCAGCTAGGAGGAGCCGGGGTTCGAACTAGCAACCTCCCGGTTACGAGGCAACCCGCTCTACCTCCTGAGCTAAGGCGACCCTGTGTTGTGAGTCCCTGAAAGGATAAGTAAACCCTCAAACTGTTTTTGTTCAGATGACCACTGTTCTCTTTGGGTCTCAGTATGACGAAGGCTAAGTCAACCAAAAGCAATCCATCCCAAATATCGTAATTTATTTTGCGTATTCATGAAAAGTCAAAAGGGATGTGTAATCTTAAACATATATAAAAACGTTTTCTACATTTAATTGTAGTTATTATAAGCAATGCAAGAAATACCCCAAAACTATAAACGAATACAAGGTCCAAATCTCAACCACTGCCTGCACACCCATGCTTGACGGAGGTCGATGTTCGCTTGGACAACGTTAGACAATTATTTATAATGTAAAAACATTGATAAACGTATCCTTGTCAATCATCTTCAATTCTGATAGGTTAGGTTTCCCTGTGTGTAGCTCAATTGGTAGATCATGGCGTTAAACCTGCCAGGCTTAGGAGAACAGGGTTCGATTCCCACTCCCACAGCCATGCTAAGAATGTATGACCCACGGTATTGTGAGGTGCTTTAGGTAAGAGCGTCCAACGAATGGCATAAATTATATTTATTCCGGAGCACATCATAGTTGGTCTTCAAATGGATTTACTGTCTATGCATCTGAATCCTGTTTATGCAGTGTGTCACGGTCATAAAATGGATAGATCAATCGATTTTGTATTTTGACAAAGCTTCAGCAGGTCGTTAAGGTAATGTTATTAGCTGCATAAAGTCCAAGATTGGTTTATTCTGATGCATAATTATCGACCTCCGTGATGTGGAAGATGAAAAATATTTTTGACTCAGTGTTGGGATCTAGGGGTGCACAGTATAAACAAACCGTAGCATTCTGCTTGTAAGTTTGCTGTTACGGCAGAGCTCTCCTTCCTCTAGTCCACAGTAGAATATCTGCGTTTCAGTTTTCTTTCTGTTCCTCCTCCCCAAAAAAAACACAACCCCTGATGGTTTCCATGGTAACAAGTAATCCGGGCATCCTGACCAGACCACTGTCTTTCCACAGGCTGGACAGGCCAACGCCTTTCAACCACTGTTCACGCCTGAGTCATTAACACACACACACACACACACACACACTCTCGAGTCCTTGACCCATAATTGTCTGCACCTCCCCACCATGGGCAGAGGATGCTGCTGGGTTGCCATGGTAACAGCAGCATGAGGTCGCTATCAGTTTTTCGACGCTCAAAGGCCTGTTTTTTTTTAAGCTGGTTCCTGCAGGATTTAGTTTTGCTAGAAATATTTCGCTAACCAGGAAGTGTTGTGATTTGTTTGCTTTTTATTGTTAACCATTTTGAGTCAGATATACCCTTAGAAATGATGCTTTAATATTCCGTCATACTCAATCATTGTTCCTGTTTAACAAACAAACAATTCATAGATCATATTTTTGTATTATTCTTCTTATATGGTGTAAATATGTTATAGATGGTGTTTTATAGCTACTCCTCATAGTGGTTCTTCTATCCTAAAATCCATTTAGGTTGATACGCCTGGAACAACGAGTCATACTCTCCCTAATACTTACCAGAGCTAGTCTCAAAATAACCCTTCCACTATGCAAGTCAAACCTACAATCATAGGCTTTTACAGTAATGCCAGCAGGCCAGATTTAGATTGTTGTTTTGGTCCGTTTAGAATCCTCAAATTTGGGGGTTTCTCTCATTGAATTATCATTTGAGGGTTCTTCGCTTGTCAAATGGTTGAAGGGCAGAATGAAGATCTGAGGTGGTTGGCCATTGGCCACACATTCTATTCATGAGTGACTCCAAGACACCTCGAATATCAGGCAATGCAATGTTTGCCTCCCAAAAAAACCCATGAGATATAATGGCTTACTGTTGTACCGTTGTGTGCACTCATCACCAGAACCAAGAGAAAAAAGACAGATCCAATCAAGATCAATCTCAAATGGTTTGAAATCCAAACATCTTGATTACTTGTGCCACATAATAGAGCATCTGAACGTCAGAATTTGGTTGGTTGAAACTAAGACTAAGCCGATTCGACTTAGCCAAACCAGGTCTGCCTAACGGCCCCACAGGAGCACTGGAGAGAGCGACAAACCCTGCCAGGCGTGAGTCATGAAGCGCTTGTGATTAAGGAACGGAAGTGGTTCATTAGCCACCGATTACCATCAGCAACGGGTGAAAGCATGCCCTCTTGCAGGCGTGGATTGTGAGACCTGAGTCATCCGACAAACAGACCTTTCCAGTGCAGTTTTCTCACAATTGGTTTGAGCTGAATCCTCTGCCCACCTTTTAAGAACAGTCCTTGTATATAGCTCAATACAAGGACTGCCCTTGCTATAACGTGCATGCTGGGTTTGTGTCCCTGCAGTCATCATCAAGAGCTCCCAGGAGGCCTACCAAGAGGCGTCTGACATCAGCGCCAGCGACATGCAGCCCACCCACCCCATCCGCCTGGGCCTGGCCCTGAACTTCTCCGTCTTCTACTACGAAATCCTCAACTCACCCGAGAAGGCCTGCAAGCTCGCCAAGACGGTGAGCGCGCCGGTGTTATTGTTGTCATTATTAATTTTAATGTGCGTTGTTTGTTGATCTTTGTTTTAAAGGATGGTTCAATTGTTCAGCCTTTCAACCTATTTTCCCATCCTTTTGGGTCAATTGAGTGAAAAATATATTGAAATTGGTCCAGTATTGAGCAAGAGCGGTTCAGCCATTGCAGCCCGTTTGCGACTGCAATGTAACCCTGAGGGGCAATAGCGCTCTGTCAATGTACGTCCTCTTAAAGCGCTTGATTTTGTCCCTGCCAGGCTCAGATTGTTATTATAGGTGTCTGACAACATTATGGATAGGATCCCTACAGCGAAATACCACCTTTTTCTTTACCTGTTATTGTGTTATTGTTACCAAGACCCGCTCAAGCAGAATTCTTGCTCGGAAATCTCATAAAAAATGAGTTGTTGCAGGAAGAGAATGGTGGAAATGTGAGAGAGGACTGCTGGCAAAAGTTTGTTGTGTACAGAAAGTGTAGCTTAGCGTGTTTTTGGTGAAGGAGGGTTGAGACTGTAATGACAATAAGGCAATTTACTGCAACAACTCAACTCTTCAGAGCGAGACCTCTCCTTGAGTGAGACTTGGTTGGACACAACCACAAACAGACCGGATCAAGAGAGAGGTTAAAAGTATAGATAATATTTCCTGTAGGAAACCTTTAAACAATGTGGTCACATGCTAACAATCTGAGCATGTTAATGGTATAAACAAGCACTTTTAATGGTACATTGCAGGCCCCCCATTTAAGAAAATATTGTAATTGAAAATAGTTTTGTAGTAGTTTTACAGACTCTCTTTTAAATATATTTTATATCATGTGGATGTGTATTATTGCATTGTTTTGGAGCAGGGTATATAATTAAAGTCTTCGCCATTGTGCAGTCACGTATGGTTGTTGAGAGTTCAGGTTGGTTTGCCAACGTTTAGGGGCTATTCCCTGCGCGTTCGGTAAGTTGTACAATGGCACCCGCCGGGAACGTCCCTACATCAAAACTGAAATTGAAATATACATTTTGTCAAGATAATGTATTAACCCATTAGCATCTGCATGCGTACATCATCGCAACCCGTCACTTGTAAAACAGCTCATGAATGGACACCATCATATGGTTTTGCTGGATTTGGATCTTGGATGTGCGATTTTATATATATATTAGCATCACTCATACCAGTCCAACATTCCTGGTCTTGCATACCTGTCCGGCTTTCCTCCGATTTCAAAAATGGATGCTCAGAATGTACTTTTGTCACCAAGTGTGACCACGGGACGTATTGTGCACACGGCTGTGGTCAGTTGGCGTCAACCCCCCTGTCTCTCCACCCCTCTCCACCAGGCCTTTGACGACGCCATCGCCATGCTGGACTCCCTGAACAGCGACTCGTACAAAGACAGCACCCTAATCATGCAGCTGCTCCGCGACAATCTGACAGTGAGTGTCCCTCGCTCCTTCCTCCCCAAACCTATAGGTGCTTTGTGCCCTCTTTGTTTGTGTGTGTGTGTGCATGAGTGACTTACCCTGTCTTCTCCATGTCTGTTCCAGCTGTGGACGTCAGACACCCAGGGAGAGGGAGACGAGCCAGAGGAGGCAACAGAGAACAACTAGTCTCCAAATCTGTCTTTAAAACGGAAAAAAAAGAACCCACATTTTTTACCTCTCACCAGCCTAATTTGTGTGTGTGTGTGTATGTGTGTGTGTGTGTGTGTTTGTGTGTGTGTGTCTGTCTGTATGTAATGTGTGTGGTTGTGTGCAATCATACATGCACAGCTATGTATGTATGCTGGCACTTCAGTGTGTGTGTGTGTGTGTGTGTGTGTAGGTACGTGGAATGTGTGTGTGTGTGTGTATGTATGCTCTTTTTAGGGCCACAGTGGATATGACTTTCTGATCCGTCTGATATTCTTTTATTTTTCTTTGGCGCATTACTCATATGAAAAAAGGAATACAGTTTGACCTGCCTACCCTGTTTGTGAAGAAGAAGACTCAAAACTTCTCTCCTTGAGCAAACTAGCCTATTGTTGCTGCAGAAGGAAAAAACCTAAACAGTGTTTTCTTTTCTTTTTTTATCTGACACAAAGGCTCATGGGATTGTTTTAGTGTGTGGGCCGTTTGCCAAAACATTAGTATCAGTTGACAATTATAGAATGACATCCATTCAAGTGACGCGTTTCACATCCTCCTTTTTTATTTTCTATGATTTGTGTCCTGTGCAGAATATTCATTTCCATACTACAATGAGGTACAGGCAACTTTATAGTGCATTATCCTGACATTATACTGTAACTTTGATTTTTCTCAGCAGTGTAAAGAATACCTTTTGCCATATGCATTTAAGTGGTTACCTTCTTTTTTTTTTACGTGTGTTCAGGTGTTTATAATTTTTTACATTGTATTCCTGCCGTCTCTTTTTAAGATACTTGTATTTTGTGTGTGGTTCTCAATAGTAATTTGGGTGCAGGCAAAGGTCCGCTTTGGGATTGGTAATTTATGCTTGAAAAAATATAAATATTGAAATATTGAAATATTAACCCCCACAGGTGAAACATGGGCATTTTCACCTTTCTAGTACACAAAGAGAATGCAAATAAGTTAAATTAAATGATACAACTCAATTGTTTAGAAAGTGGCACTTTGTTGAAAGATGCACTATGTTTTGGATGAAAGTAGTAAATTGTTTAAGCAACCATACATATAACTTTGGTCCAATATAAGGTATCTAAAATTGTTCAAACTGACGACTTGTGTATCTGTTATTTAGGTTACATGCTTTCATGTTAGTGTGATTAAACATACTCAAACATTGTTTTTCCTCCTTGTGTTGTCTTTTCAATACAAGGGAACTATGGATTTAGAGCAAGACTGGTACTGCCTTGAATAATATTGTAGTTCATCCCTTACCATGCAATTCACTAAATTACATTGTATGCACAAAATGGACACTAAACATTATGTAATAAGTCTATGCCAGTTAACCTCTCATGCATATAAGAAGTGTAATGCTATCTATAATAATCAAATATGACATTCTGCACAACAGATACATGCTTGCACTTGCAATTGGCTTCTGCTCTCTCTTCTGCTGACTGAAATTAGATCTAAATAAAGTATAACAATGGAGTCAAACAGTAGTTTAGGGGAGTAGGAAGCTTTAGGGTTATTGGCCACATTTACCCCCTACAGCATGTGTCATGCCTGATGCAAAGCCAGAAAATAAACATGCAGACACACATGGCCATGTTGGCACGGTTTTCAATCAGTTTTAGCCTAGGACAGTAAATCCCCATATTCTGTAGTTTATCTCGTTTCCCTGCGTCTTAGCAGGTTAATTTGCATGTGCATGGGAGGGACTGAATCTGCAGGGTTACGTTTGAATCCTTTGAAATTTCAGCAAACGTACTTCCTTTAAACACTGCTACCCATAGGTGGTGACGGGAACTACAGTTTTGCGGCAGCAGCATGTTTTAGTAACTTTTTTTGATTTTACATTTTTATTACATTTACTGGAAGTACAACCGTGTTATCGTTATCAGCACACGTTTGTTTTTGTGTTTAATGTGAACACAAATGTGATCAATTTATTTAATCGAGCATTTAAGGGTAGCCAACGCCCCTTTTTTTGTATTACCATAGCTGAAAGACGAATGGTCCGTTTTGATGACGTATCCCAGAGTATATATTCAGGAACTTCCCATGGTTCACCCCCCTCAACCCCGGCTGTTCGTGCTGTGTGAGTGCGTGTGTGCTCTTGAGCCCGCTCGGCGCACATTCTATAAAAAAATAAAAATACAAAAAAAACTTAAAACACCAAAAACGCTTAAAAAATCTAATTTCTTTTCTTTTTGTAACTACTTCGGTGAAGCTGGACTTCGACCCTCCTCGAAGACTGGAAGACACAAGACGACATCATTTCAATCGACGTTTGATGCTAGTAAACAGGCCAAGTAGATCTTTTATAATTTCCTGTTGTTCAATTCGAGTTACAAAGTTTTAATTTCCCGACCAACAATAACACGGTTCGCTTTAAAACTCACATTTACTAAACCGCATTTTATTAGAACACTGCAGTTGTCAAGTCGACGGTCGCCAACCTTCTATTAACGTTCAACACTAAAACCGTCGGCTACACGAGGCTTTCTCTCCTTGGCGAACGATTTAGTTTCTAAACGTCCGTTTTTTGGGTGACGCTCGCTTCTCAAACGTTACTACCGGTACGAAGATGAACCCCAGTGCTCCTAGTTACCCCATGGCCTCGCTCTACGTCGGGGATCTGCATCAAGATGTGACGGAGGCCATGCTGTACGAGAAATTCAGCCCGGCCGGAGCTATCCTTTCTATCCGTGTGTGTAGAGACATGATCACACGGCGGTCACTCGGATACGCCTATGTCAACTTCCAGCAGCCGGCCGACGGTAGGTTATATGTATTAAATTGGTCAAATGTAAAGTTAAACGCATGTCGCGTTTTTTAAATGGCAGCCTGCGGTGCCCCCGTCTCTCCTCCACGTGACTGGGTCCGACATATTGTCGGGTATTTTTTTGCACACAAGTTGCGAAAATACAGTTTGCCCTGCCCACTCATGCAATGTACTACAGGCACTGGGTAATTCCTATTCCTAACGCATCACATACAAGCCACTGCACATTTGTTAGTCTGAGGCTACAAATCAGCACTCAAATTACATTTGGAGACTGATCAATTTGAATATTGAACGTGAGCTCATTATTTGGCAGCGCCCTGTATTTCCTTTGAGAAGTTGCACAGGGTGGCTCAACCCGTCGACTCCGCCAAAAAAGGTCTGCATTTTAGTGATAACAACTTGGGACTTCAATTTCCTCCTTTTTGTTCGTTTGGGTGTCAGTTTTGCCAACAATAAATAATGACATGTATGCTATTCAGAGTTACTGTCAAGTGACAATGTTTTCCTCACTCAAGCATTTGTAGGCTATATGTGCGTTTATGTTAGGCTGTACACATAACAATATCATAGTGCGATCTCTTTGTAGTTTTGGAACTAATATTTAATTAGTAGTAGCCAATCTCTGGGTTCAAACCCAGTCCATGGAATCCTTCAGCAACATGCCCGAACCCATGCCTTCTCATTAATTACACATACATGCAATGGTTCTAATATGAATAAAATCAATGAATTGATGAATGAATAAATGCCCATTTGATTTAGTTGAATTGACGACCGCAAAGTCATTGTCATCTCTCAAAAGACTTGGTGTTTCTCTTCCAATAATTTTGAGACATGGCCCATTTTAAAGAATCGTCAAGTCAGCCATGGGCTTGCTTTGTTGTTCAAACACTCTCCAACTGTTTCCCCCTCAGCCGAGCGTGCGCTGGACACCATGAACTTCGACGTGATAAAGGGGAGGCCGGTGCGTATCATGTGGTCGCAGCGAGACCCCTCGCTGAGGAAGAGCGGTGTCGGCAACATCTTCATCAAGAACCTTGACAAGTCCATCGACAACAAGGCCCTGTACGACACCTTTTCTGCATTCGGAAACATCCTGTCCTGCAAGGTAGGCAGCCAGGGCGAGGCCCAATCCCCCCCTCCTACCCGCCCCGATGGCCTACCTCTAGTCGGCCGGGTGGGGGCTGGACATCTGCCCTGTGTTGGTTTTGTTGTTTTGGCGATGCATTTTGAATGTCATATTCACAACGTAGAAAATGAGGCACAATGACATGAATGATGTGACCATGAAACAAGTGGATTATTAAAAGAATGTAAATGGAAAACCTTTTTTAACTGAGGTACATTTGCCTTCATGTCAGCATGTTAACAGTCTGTAAACTCCCCCAGGCCTTACATGATGTGTTTTGTGTTTGTGTGTGAAAGTAATGTTGTTTTTTTTAAGTTCGTACTAATACGGGCTGATGCCTTGTTCGGTGAAGTATTAAGACTCAATTGTACCTCTGCATCGACTAGCCACCAGAGGTACACGTCGGGTCTTTATTACATGCGTGTGTGTGTGTAACCCACAGAGGCTGCAGTAGCTTGCATTCACCTCAAAAGGCACGCCACGTGTCAGGGTGACGGAAGAACTGTGATTGGCCCATACCGTCTTTTCTTTCGGGTTAATTTACGCAGACGGTGAAAACAAATGAGCATATTTTTGCTCACCTCCTACTAAAAGTCGTGGAGGTCTGCGCCATGTTGTTAATTTGAGGATGACTCATTCGTTTGTGAGGCACATCTTCACATTATAAACAAAGATGTCACTGAATTTGTGGCCAATTCGTTTCGTCGGTCTACGCGCAGAGCCTCCGACACCGAACCATAAATGCAAGCATCGGCGTAGACGCCCACACAGCAGTTTAATTCAACCTTTGCGAGTAACGGCATCTCAAAGTGGTTCATAATGTTGGTGAGTTTCAATTGCATTTGGTTGTGCATGAGCGTCCGGCTTATGTCTTGCATGGGTCTCTTCTCTTAAAGGTGGTTTGTGACGAGAATGGCTCTAAAGGCTACGGGTTTGTGCACTTTGAGACTCAGGAGGCGGCCGAACGAGCCATTGAGAAAATGAATGGCATGTTGCTCAATGACCGAAAAGTGTAAGTGTTTAAGTGCCAATGTGTGAACTCGTTTTAATCGTTGCCATCTAGTCTAAATGAACATTAAACGATTCAGATACCAGTGAGCCAACATAATATGCACTTGGTTCTTATAAACTTCTTTCACCGTGAAAGAATGTAATGACATAAATTGGTTCATTTAAACCTAGGTTGTGCTTATTCTACCCAAGACATATTTTTCTTAGGTCTGTAGCATAGATGGATTTATGGTAGACTTAAGGTTTCTCAAGTCGTCCAATTCCGAAAGGCATTCAACCCCTTCATTGAATACTTTAACTTTGATTCCAACATTTGTGTGCTGAAGTCATGTTTTGTCATTGCAGGTTTGTAGGCCGCTTCAAATCGCGCAAAGAGCGCGAGCAGGAGCTGGGCGCGCGGGCCAGGGAGTTCACCAACGTCTACATCAAGAACTTTGGCGAAGACATGGATGACGAGAAGCTCAGGGAGTTCTTCGGCAGATACGGTCAGTTTGCACCAACAGAAGCACACTGTTGGGGCCCCACAATGGGGTCTTTCACGACAGGGCTGCCTGAGAATGTTTACGGGTAAACACGGCCTATATAGAGGCTCCCAGATAAAGTGGACACGGACACGCCTCTAAATGAGCTGGGTAGAAAATTGGGTCGTTAAAAAAACACTTGTGCACCGATGTGAACAAAGTTCCCCAAAAACGTGCTGGACTGCGTATGACATTGCTTATACCCTTCTCGAGTGTTGTGACAAAAGCAAGTGATTCTAAGTGTTTTCCCTGTTGTCTAGGCAACGCCATGAGCATCCGTGTCATGACGGACAACAGCGGCAAGTCGCGGGGCTTCGGTTTTGTCAGCTTTGAGCACCACGAGGATGCCCAGAAGGTGAGTGGAATGAGTTTGGGAATGAGACTGTTCGGCACCTTCCCCAGGGGCCCAAAGGTCCCATAAGGCCCATCACAAGCCCTACTTAATGGGTTTGGCACAGATAGCCAGCTAAACCGCCTCCGTGCATCGCCTATGTGTCCCTTTTAGTTCACCCTATCCATAGCGGTGCTTGTAAAATATCCACCTCTTTAATTGTCTTCAATATCTCTGAATAAATCCTTAATTGATTAGTTAATTTACTCTTCATACTTCATCTTGAGTTATGCCCAGACAAACGTTGGAGTAAGAATCGCTCCACTTTGTGACTCGGCAGAAACCAAAGTTGTTGTTTTGATCCCTGCTTAGGCAGTGGACGAGATGAACGGTAAGGAGCTGAACGGCAAGCTGATCTACGTGGGCCGTGCTCAGAAGAAGGTCGAGAGACAGACGGAACTCAAACGCAAATTTGAGCAAATGAAACAGGACCGCATGACGCGCTACCAGGTGGGTTTTACGATTGTTGTGTTTTTGGTTGTGTTTTGGGTGCACTCAAGCGACGCCCTATTCATTTTACAGTGTTAGATTAAAGACGATATGCAAATATCAACAATACATGTAAGTATTTTTAATTAAATAAAAGGCTGTTTTGTGTGAGCACATTCTTGATGCTAACCGCCATCAATAATTGGCCCAGATTTTCCCGCCACTGTTTCAGCAATATGTGCCCTAAATACAATTCTACCAATTGATAAGAATTGGGTTGGATAGGAATTTGGCTCGTCGTAAGTGCTTCACTCCTCACAACAAGTTTTGCTACAAGCAAGTTTTGACTTTCTGTTAATAGAATCTGATTGAGAAACTGAAACTTAAGGAAATAGAATCTGATTGAGAAACTGAAACTTAAGGAAATCAGGTTGTTAAAGACGAGTAGTATCGTTGCAGTATTGACACTGAAGATGACCTGGAGTACAGTATTATCAAATGAAGTTGAGGTCTGTTATCTTTTTTTATCTTGGATATAATTTGGTTTTTCTGATGTGGACAATCAAGTCATGTTCTGTGGGAATTATTGAAATGGTTGTTTGACGGATTTTCGGGTGTTGAACCTTCTGTTCTTGAACAAGCTAAAGAGTACCAGTTCACTATGCCTGTGTTATCCTGAACCATGAGTTATTCAAAACTCAAAGCAGTTAAAACATTGATATCATCCGCAATTTGATGGCGGTTGAAATAGTTTACTTCTTAACGATATCTTGATCCTTGATCAGTCATTTTAAACTCAAAATGATTGTGAAGGCGGTCGTCACTGTTTATGATTCTTTTTTGTTGAGAAAACGGCTGAACCCTTCCCAGTAGAATTGTTGAAAGCCGCAGCTTTGTCAAATTCGGTGCCACTTTCTCTGTGGGTCGCACCGGCCAAAATGGCTGCAACAGTGACTGTAGTTCATGGGCCCCAGGTTCCCTCACTGTGGGCACTGGGGACAAATTGTACTACATACAATAAAGTTAATAGTTTTGGTGAATGCTTGCTGATACTAAAATGTGAAACGGCATCCAGAGAGTCATGATGTTGATAGGATTCCAAAAGAAACGGGTAATTGACATTAGGTGAATCATAGTGCGGCAAGTGCCCTATATAGTTAATATCCTTTAGGATCAGATTATGTTACGCTTGAGTGTCCATGACTGTGAATTTTACCACTGCAGAACTCTGCCTTTTATTCAGAATCGACCATTACTGGTTGATTGTGCTTTTAACGTACGACAGATTTGCATTTGATTTTGCATTGTGTCACATTCACGGTGCCTTTCCCAGTATTTGGCTGAAGTCTCACCGCGTTCCCCTCCCCCCCGCAGGGCGTCAACCTGTACGTGAAGAACCTGGACGACGGGCTGGACGACGAGCGCCTCCGCAAGGAGTTCTCCCCGTTCGGCACCATCACCAGCGCCAAGGTGATGACGGAGGGCGGGCGCAGCAAGGGCTTCGGCTTCGTGTGCTTCTCCTCGCCGGAGGAGGCCACCAAGGCGGTGACGGAGATGAACGGCCGCATCGTGGCCACCAAGCCGCTGTACGTGGCGCTGGCCCAGCGCAAGGAGGAGCGGCAGGCACACCTCACCAACCAGTACATGCAGCGCATGGCCAGCGTGCGCGCCGTGCCCAACCCCGTCATCAACCCCTACCAGCCCGCGCCGCCCTCGGGCTACTTCATGGCCACCATCCCGCAGGCCCCCAACCGCCCCGCCTACTACCCCGCCGCCGGGCAGATGGCCCAGATCCGGCCCAGCCCCCGGTGGGCCACCCAGGGGGTGCGACCGCAGCGTGAGTAGCGACCCGCGCAGCCACCGTCGCTCCTGGCCTGTAACGCCGATCTCTCTCATCATGCAGTGTTGGCTGAGGGATTTTCAGGATGGCTTTAGGGTTTGGGATGGCCGGTCTTAATTGG
>OMKX01055034.1:0-11829 GCA_900302425.1 Brosme brosme
CTCCACCTTACGGGTCCGTCTGTAAGTACTCCGGATAACAGCGCGCGCGTGTCGTCCGATTCGGTGCGCGCTCAGCCTCTAGACTCACCGGGGGAGCTGCACGCGCGGTAAAGATGGATACGTGTCCGCCATAGTTCCCGGGCTCTGACTGCACCGATGGATGTTTTTTTTGTGTGTGTTTGTTAATGAACGACGGCCACTCGATTCCACGTCGCGCGACAGAATGACAGCGCGTCGGAGCGCGTCGTCCGCCTCGAGGAAGTAGAGAGCCGCCGCTGATGCTCGCGGAGAGATAACTCGAGCTCTGCAAACGGAGGCTTCCGTTTCCGTGTCGCGTCTACAGGCCAAGTTGCTCGGCTGTTCCGGTTTGTCTTTATTTATTTATTGTTATCATTTCCAAGAAGAGGGTTTTTCCGGTGACACGGCGCGAGCATGGAGCACACGGGGATCGAGGAGGCGAGCCAGGCGCACCACCAGCCGCACGAGCCCATCAGCTTCGGGATAGACCAGATCCTGAACACCACGGACCAGCCGGGCAGCTGCATGCTGCCCCACCGGACCGGGGAGCCGGAGTACGCCCTGACCGCCCCCAACGTGTACGCGAGCGGCTACAACAGCGTGTACAACAACCCCGCGTGCTCCATGGCGGCGGGGCTCGCGGCGGGCTCCTACAACGTCAACATGAACATGAACGTCAGCATGAACATGAACGTGAACGTGAACTCGGGGAGCGCGAGCGGCGGGGTGATCCGGGTGCCGGCCCACAGACCCATGCCGCCCGCGCCACATCCGCCCCCGCCGACACACCCGCCGGGGATGGGGCCCGGGATGCCCCCCCCCGGTATTCCCGGTTTAACCGGCATGCCCGGGAACGCGAACTTCACCTTCCCGTGGATGGAAAGCAGTCGGCGCTTCGCCAAAGACAGACTGACAGGTAAAGCCCCGCGCTGTGTTGTGACAGGCCAGGCGGTAGGCCCACCTGTGTCACCGGCGGCAGACGTCAATCTGCCCAACTCCAATTGTTCAGAATAATTAAATCCGAACCTAAACATCAAAGCAGGTCGTTTATCTCTCAGACCTCACGAGCCATCCTGAGAGACGTCATTTAACGGGAGTACATGTGGCTCGCGACGAGGGTAGCGCGGGCCCTCGGGCTAACACAATCAGATACAACACAACACAACAGCATGAGGACATGGGCTGTCCACGTTGTGATGTTGAGCAGATCGCATGCACACAAAGTCCTCTTTATGGTCCTGTAGTCGCGGCGTGATGGACGAGGGCCGAGATTGGCGCGGACGCGCGGATGGATCCGTATTGGGCCATCACTCCGCGGCTTTATAGGAGATTGAATGATTCTGTCCGCCGCGCTCAACCTATTCACTAAAGTGTCACACAAACTTTATCAAACTACAACAACAACAACAACAACAACAACAACTATACTCATAATAATACTCTTATAATAAAGCATCGTAATAACAACAACAATAGGCTTATACAAAAGCAATACAACAATATTGAATGTGATATTATTAATAACAAAACCAATGAAAATCATAGTTTTGATCCTAGGTAATAATATTAACAATAACAGCAATAACATAATATTTAATATGGGTTAAAACAATAACAACAACAATGAATATGTAGCCTAACTATTGCCAGCATAATTAGTCTATATTATTATTGGGCTATAATTGTTGAATAGTATTAGATAGCCTATAATAATGTAATGAAATGTATTATTATTAAATGAGCTACTAATATTATAGGGTATTAATAGTAAGAGGTCTACAGGCTACTCGACTGAATACAACTGATCCTGATTATTCTACAAGGCTTCGTGTTTAGGTTGTAAAGAGCTACAACCCATCCATTATGAAAACTATAATTATTATATTCTCTCCTGGACGCTTTACTTTGAATCAGCACGTCAGCATTACGACAAATTCACGTGGGCCTATTATGATTATTACGGTTATTATTATTACCATAATTATTATTAGTATTAATATCGTTATTATTATTCTTAGGTGTCCTGCGAATCCTCAGGAATGGTATTCGTTAGTATAATTTTATTTTAATTTTTCTGACAGATATCTATTATTAGGCCTTCTATTTGTATTATTGTTGTTGTTATTGATATTATTATTTCAATATTAACCATCGTAATAATTTAATTTTTCATTATCACTTCGGATTATAAATCTCTTACTGAATGAAAGCTTGGTAGAGAATTAATTGTAATATTAAAATATAGCCTATTGAATAGTGAATTCAGGGCATCTCATTATGGGATGTTATTTCATTTGGTAATAATATGTGGAGAAGTAGCAAATACAATACATGAATTTCCTCCTTTATTTTACAGTTTATAGTTAGACAATCCGGGCGTCTTATTATCGGATTATAAAATAATACTTTCGTCGATTACGTTATTATCATTTAACATCAAACCTCGTCCGGTTGGCCAGTGTTACATTTTACATTCACAGACGCAGACGATTTTATTGTAAAGAAGATGAAGATTATTTAGGACCTAAGTGATTCATGGGCCATCTAATAACCTGAGCTCGTTTAACGCTGTGTGTTTAAACGAGTTGTCGCAGTAGGGCAATTATCCACTAAACTAAATGACAGTCTATTCCCTTCCTACTGAAACACATCCAGACTCATCACCTGCCTGGTTGGGTTGAACTACTGCTTCTGGTTTTCCAGTCGGCTACAGGTCAACCCTAAAATACAATGTTGGCAGCCCAGGCGAGGCTACTATTTGAATTAGGCATATTAAATAAGCAAAAGGCACCAAAACCAAAAGCTTGTTTGGAAATTTAGTTGAGTTATTAAGCCAAGTTAGTTTTCTACCTGAGTTACTAAAGTGGCTTGAGATCGCCAACGGATATTTAGACATTCAAGTTGGTGCCACTCCGGGTTAGCTTATCAGGGCACTTCACCCATGACGTCACCGTCATAAGAAGAAGGTGAAATATGGAGCCCACATTAAATATGCAATATTCCTATTAATTATTAAAAAAGTCCACTGCAGAGAGATGCAGTGTAAAGAGACTTATCAACGGAGGCTCGGAGGGCCGCTCGTTTAATCCCGCTCAGCTTTCAGTCTTCTGTGATTATTTTATGGAACCTATCGATCAGAGGAGACCCACACACACACTCTGTATTTCTGTCTTCATTAGTAGGGCCTTCGCGCGTTACTATGAAAGGCCTTCACTTTTGAATTAGCTCATATTTAGATCCACCGTAGGCCTATAGGGCGACCAAAATAGTATTGCACGTAATTTATGCAATTTTTGTTTTTCTTTGTTTATTTTAATGTTTTGACTTTCGAAATGTCAATAAGCATAAAGAAATAATCTGTCCACGGTTACAGTTTTCCGGTGCTACCATATAGAACCATATAAGGTCAACCCGAGTTAGGAGCAGCAGGCGGAAGAAGGGGCGCGTGGCTCGTTGTAAGCTTTTATATTAAATACATTATAAATAAGGTTAGGGTTAGGATGGGATAATATTAAATACATTATAAATAAGGTTAGGGTTAGGATGGGATAATATTAAATACATTATATATAAGGTTAGGGTTAGGATGGGATAATATTAAATACATTATATGTAAGGTTAGGGTTAGGATGGGATAATATTAAATACATTATATGTAAGGTTAGGGTTAGGATGGGATAATATTAAATACATTATATGTAAGGTTAGGGTTAGGATGGGATAATATTAAATACATTATAGGTTAGGGTTAGGATGGGATAATATTATATCTAAGGTTAGGGTTAGGATGGGATAATATTAAATACATTATATGTAAGGTTAGGGTTAGGATGGGATAATATTAAATACATTATATGTAAGGTTAGGGTTAGGATGGGACAATATTAAATACATTATATGTAAGGTTAGGGTTAGGACGGGACGGGACGGGACAGGCCAGCGAAGCCTCGTGAATCCACATCTGTTATTCGGCTCGTTTGTCTGGTTGGCGTGGCGGTGCCAAGCCTCACCGCAGCTGTCACAGCGGGGCATCGAACCCGCGGCCCGAGGCGTCCTGAGACCCGATATTCACAACACTGTCTGGGACGGGAGCGCGAGGCGTTGAAAGAGAATACTGCGTGTTTTTATGTTAATTGACTTGCCAGTCTGTAGCTTCAGAGGAACGGAAGATAAACACACGTCAACAAACACCGCGAGATTACGACAGAGGTCTGAGAAAATGCTACTTCTTAACTTCTAGTAATTCTACTACTAATAAAAATGACAATGATAATGATAGTAATGATCATCTTAATATTAATAACACATTAGGCCTATATATTATAATAGATATGCATCAGTACGGGATTATGTAATGAGATATAATGGATATCATGATCCATCCACGTTAACCTGACCATATAAAGCTCTTCTAAGTCTATTGTATTTGGCAAGAATTTAAATTACTCAATTTAAATATGCATTAGGCCACATTTATTATTATTTTGATTGTGCTCGTTGGATTAATTGCTCGCTGACTGCCGCCACAATTTTATGCGTAATGCATTAATGTTTAACGATCCTCTAATGTAAATCATTTTATTTCTTTTTAATTTCATATCGAGTGTCGGAGTGCCACCGGCTCGCGTTTTATTACCGGGTTTAATAACCCGCAGGAAGATTTAGAAATGTCAGATGATTGGCAGATCGGTGAGGCGACATGATATACATGATATACCGTAAGAACACAAGCAGACCCGCCTCTGAAGACCCACCGAGCAGCAGACCTGCAGGTCCTCCTCCTGAAGGTCTGCCTTGGTTCAGGCTCGTCTCGAGTCGGACCAGCACATCCCCACCGCTTTATCCCGCGGTGTAATAAATAGCAGTGTGTGTTATATTTCAATATCCCTTTAGATATATTTATTAGATCGCTCGCGAGGTAATATCCGCAGGGGGGAGGCGCGCGCTGTCACCGAGCAGCGTTATTAAGTAGAGGCTCTGCTATTATGGGATGTATTCTCCACGGTAACACTTTATTCTTTGATGTGTTTATGCTAAATTCTATTACTCGGCCAACACACTTTGAATTTGCTTCTATTTCTGGTGTCGTTTCCCGTGAAGAGGCTGTTGTTTCCTTGGTGATATTTAGCTTCATCTATCTATCTATAATCTATCTATCTATCTATCTATCTATCTATCTATCTATCTATCTATCTATCGCTCGCTCTCTCTCTCTCTCTCTCCCTCTCCCTCTCCCCCTCTCTCTCTATCTCTCTCTCTCTCTACCTGCCTACCTATCTATCTATCTATCTATCTATCTATCTATCTATCTATCTATCTATCCATCTGCTATACCATTTATTATATAGCTTTAACTAAACATATTCATATGTACATATGTCATTGATATTGGATAGCTATAGGGCTACAATCTTCCGACCTATCTTTGACCTAGGCCTCCATGATGTGGCTCATATATTTTCTCAACGTATTTCATCGTCAAGGGTCTTTCTTGTTACTGTAACCATCCAGTTGTATTTGCTGATACACATTTTGGATCCTAAGTGCGGCCTGAGGGCTCATGTAGACTATAACACCACGTGATGGTGTTTGGTTGTAGGGCCCGTGTGAAGCTATATCGCCCCCCCTCTCGCCACCATACATCGTCTCTTACGCGGACAGTTACTCCAACACATGGGCCCTTCCTGTGGTACAACATGAACCTCTGCGTGGACCGGGTCTGGGTCTCACTCTCCATACCGGGAGATGACCGAGCAGTTGTCCGGTTGAACGCAGTGCGTGTCCCTCTCGGGTTGCCTCTGAGCGTGTCTGAATGCGCCTGCTCCATTAGTTTGCCCGCAGATGGCCTGGAATAGTTGTCTACTGTAGTGTGTTATCTGCTGATGAAGCCAACATGTGACCCGCACGTATTTAAGGAGAAAGTCACATCGGGCCTACATGTGCGATTGGTCAAAACATTTTCCTATCTGTGGCCTATAGTTTTCTGAATGTTGCATGACCACCGTTAGCGTTTTTACGCACCAACTTAAGCGTTTTTACGCACCGACTGCGCTCTTTAAAATCCGGTTCCGCTGTCCGAACGCGACGTTCCTCGGAATTGTTATTATTCATCAAATAATGCTCTAGGTTTCTGTATTCGTTTCCTTTCCAAAAGCTTCTCGGCCAAATTGCTTCCGCAAAAAGATGTCCCTAAAGAGAGGCCTCGGCGGGTGTTTCTGGAAACACAAATCGAAACACTCTCTCTCGCTCTCTCTCTCTCTCCCCCACGACGTGTTTTGGGAGGAGAAAAATGTGTTTCTAAACGTGTTTTGGTGAACGTTGTTACTGCGTCAGAGTGAGAGTGTGTCTGAGAGGTGGATCCATGGCCACAAACGATCACGTTTCCTTTATTGATCCCGTGTTTTCCCTGGGCTGACAAAATAGACAGGATTCAGAGATATTTTATGTTGCAGATGATCTGCTGTTTGTGTGGGAGCCGTTTGGAGGAGAGACAGTAGAAGACATGATTAGGATAATAAGGAGGACTGGTCTCTCTTTAAACAAACCTACTGGAAACAAAACTGTTTATTTATTGGATTTTTCTGCACAAATCAACACAACAGATACAGTGGTCATGAGTGACAGTGTGCAAACATAAAATAACATAAAGTAGTGCAAATGGAAGGACAGCATATATATACCCATACATATAGACAAATAAACAGGCATACATCAAAGCAGACAGTAGGACAATAAATAATAAAAACAAACAATACAATCAACAATCAAACCCTTAATCTGAGGAGAGAGAAACTAACTATCTGACTAGCTATCCCTTACCCAGGGATACCCTGTCCTATTTCAAGTCGTTTTATAGCCTCTGCTATTTTCACAAAGTTGTTTATTGAACCAGGCTGTAAACAGCCCGTCCATATGTAACCCTGACCTTCCCCTTCCAACAGTCGGTCAGCAGCTAGTAAACAGTTAGTAAACAACAGTTAGTAAACAAAGCAACAGTTAGTAGACACCGGTCAACAACAGCTTGTCAACAGTTAGTAAACAAGAGCAAATAACCAAGAGGTAGAAAACAACAACATTTAGTAGACAGCGGTCGAAAACAGTCAGCAAACAACAGTTAATAAACATAATGTATTGGTTAGTTAACAACAGCTAGTAAACAACAACAGTTAGTCAAAAACAGATTGTACAAAACAACAAGTTAGTAAACAACAGCAGCCAGTAAACCGTCCATAAGCAGCAGCTGGTAAACAACAGGCAGTAAGCAGCTAGCCAGTAGCCGCCCGCTGGTGGACCGGTCTGCTCCAGATGAGGGACCTTGTGTTTGTCTCCTTTCCTTTAGGGGAGCAGGCAGGGGACAGCCCCGCGGGGGAGCCCCCCGGCCGGCCCACCATGTCCCTGCCCGGCCTCTGCCCCCTCCCCAAGGGAGACATGGGCAGGGTCCCCTCCTGGAGCACGGTGGAAACCTTAGCTAAATGCTACTACCCCGAGCTAGCGCACCTGAGGGACCACGACCCGCTAGCCGACTATCCCTTCCCCAAGGGGGCTCGTTCAGGTGAGTCCACACGGTCCACTACCCCCCGCCCTGGGGAGCAGAGGCTCCGTGGGTAGGGGTCTCTGGGTAGGACTACCAGGGGTCCATGGGTAGGGGTCTCTGGCCAGGTGTCCTGAGGTGTTTCGGTGGGCCTCTAACAGTGTTTCAAATGTCTAATAACAATGACTAATGTCAGGATAGCAGTGTTTATCATTTGAAGATAAGGTCAACGTGACACAACAGCCTACTTCAGTCGCCTAATTCTAAGGCTAATACTGGGAGCGGAGCTAAACTACCGTGGGTACGCTAAGCTGACCCAACGCAGAGGAAGTGCACTTCCTTTATCACTATGATGACCTCCTCATGCTAGCCTGTATGCTAACCTGCACCCTTTGCTAGCGTCGTGTGAGAACGCAATCCTATGCCTGCTGAAGTTAGCCAGCTAGCTCAAACGTCTCCAGCCAGAGCCTAATAACCCTCCACCTTCTCCTTGACCCGGCAGCCCTCTCGCCGTTCTCCGTGACGCGGCGCATCGGCCACCCGTACCAGAACCGCACGCCGCCCAAGAGGAAAAAGCCGCGGACGTCGTTCAGCCGCGTCCAGATCTGCGAGCTAGAGAAGCGCTTCCACCGGCAGAAGTACCTGGCGTCCGCGGAGCGCGCCACGCTGGCCAAGGCCCTGAAGATGACCGACGCACAGGTCAAGACCTGGTTCCAGAACAGACGCACAAAATGGCGGTAAGACGACCGACGAGATGCTGTTGTGTGTTGTTGTGTTTTGTCGTGTGTTGTTGTGTGCTGTTGTGTGTTGTTGTGTTATTTGTTGTTGTGTGTTGTGTGTTGTTGTGTATTTGTTGTTGTGTGTTGTGTGTTGTGTGTTGTTGTGTGTTGTGTGTTGTTGTGTGTTGTTATGTGTTGTTGTGTATTTGTTGTTGTGTGTTGTGCGTTGTTGTGTGTTGTCGTGTGTTGTGTATTTGTTGTTGTGTGTTGTGTGTTGTTGTGTGTTGTGTGTTGTTGTGTGTTGTTGTGTGTTGTTGTGTGTTGCTGCTGGGCTCCAGACGAGCTCCGTTTGGGAAATGTGTAACCCAGCGTCTCGTTGTGGACGCTCTGCTGTGTCTTTATGTCCTGGTGTGATTCTATCATATTTACTTCATCTACTCCAACCTAAGAAAGAAACATTCGGCCCATTTCACGACCCGCTGGATAGTGCTAGTACCTCTGTTTTTTATTTACTCGTACTTACTATAAAAGGGATAAACCCACATAAAGCCCCCAGCCACCGCTTACCCGCGCTCTTCTTCTGCTTTAAGCACAAGTAAGATGGAGGGCATTCGCAGCAGAGAAAGCCACATAACTGCTACTCTGCTTAGCGTAGCTTCCAGATGAGAGCGTTTCTCTTGACCAAGCACAATTATTTGTGCCTCCCTGAAAGGCTTTTTAGAAAGTTGCTGTCCAAGGCAATATTGAAACACTCAGGAACAGGAGTGAGTTCCCGGGCCGCAGAGTGGAGGGAACGCCCTGCTGCCTCAACTGCTGCTAACGGCCATTTTGGAGCAAATGAGCGGGAAATTAGGTTATGATACGTTACACTTACTTAAAGAGACGACACGCACAATATCCATAATCATACTCCACCTTTAAATTAATTAGAATTTGATTTGGATTAGATCTATACATTTCTCTAACGATGAAAGTCACCCGTTTTATTTTATTCAATATGTACTCTTTATTGAAACGGATTATCATAGGCCTATACATTTTACTTTATGTATATATATATATACATATACATATAAAAAAAGCTCATATTTCGGCCTTTATGTTAATTAATATAGAGTACATTAAATTGCTTATTTTTTAGGAGAAAATCTAAACGAATGGTTTTGGGAAGCATACTTCAGCATAACTATGAGACGTTATTTCGGGATGTAGAAGGGCCCTTATTGAACGGTAGATGGCCAGCAGGATACCGTTTTTAGTGAGTGAATAAAGGCAGACCATACACTTACTTTGCGGTGGTGTTATGTTGCATCTCTTAAGGCCAGCTATACTTTATGAAATAAAATTCTTGATTGGTATATTGCATTGTGCGTGCAATCACTCAGTAGCCTGCGCTTTGAGCTGACCAGGCTTTCTGTCTTGCAAGAGATATGTGCCCGACGACGAAGCTATACACCTTCTTCTTGTTCCCATTAGAAGTCCGATCTTTCTGAATATGCCTACATTGGACACCAATTGACATTTCTTAGATTTTATCAAGACATTCTAAATCCTTAAAACCATTAACTAACAGAAGAGAAATGATTGAATTATAGTCAAACAGACCGAAGCGCAAAGACGCGCTTTCTCTTCAAACGACCGTCAGCGCCAAATGGTTGGCGGCAGGTCGAGGATGAAATGATTTATGCTAATTAGGAGGAAATGGACGCCGCGTGGTTCAGTCGCGTGGGTCTCCTTTTAGCGGGCATTCTTTAGTGCGTACACCTGTTACCTGTGCCTGCGTGTCTATTTAGCCCGCGTTATTTTTAGCGTGTCTGCCCGTGCGTGTGGCCCACTGCGCGGGTCCTCTCGACTTGTGTCCTCGCGCGTGGCAGCGTGTGTACCTGTGCTCGAGCGGGAGGGATGTGTCCGCCGCGCGGATGCTCTGCTACTAACGAGGTCGTGATCCAATCAGAAGCCAGTGAATTGGATCATGATAATGACGTTATGAATAACGCGCGGTTAATGGATGAAGCAGGCCGTGATGGAGCTGCGAGCTGCGAGGTGTTTCCTCCTGGGTCAACGCGTTATTTTAGTTCACCTTTTATTTCTTTTACTGGCTTCACTCCTCGTTGTATCCTATTGCAACACTCCTATCCCGAAAGTATTTGTTTTAAATTCATTTTAGCCTTCAGACCTAAATGTTATTCGTATATAATCACACGCATTACTTTCGTGTACAATTATGTGGGAACACATGCTCAAATAAATAGAGCCCATCCTTTACCTGATTAGCATTTGTTTTCATAAATTAGTCTGCATTTATTTAAACGTTATCATTTTAAACATGGCTCACCATCTGTTTACCAGTAGTACTGGTTCAGGTTTGAACTCTAATGTAACTACTATAGTGGTTCTCCACTGGAGGGCGTTCTCAGTGGATTACAGAACGTTTGAATTAAGGATGTTTCTGTTAATTCACGTTCCATCGACTTCCTATTTCATTGAGGCTCCTGTCCCCTCTGACTGGTGTCTCCTGTCCTCCCTGAGTCCTCCTGGCTCCTGTCCCCTCTGACTGGTGTCTCCTGTCCCCTCTGACTGGTGTCTCCTGTCCCCTCTGACCCCTCTGACTGGTGTCTCCTGTCCCCTCTGACTGGTGTCTCCTGTCCCCTCTGACTGGTGTCTCCTGTCCTCTCTGTCCCCTCTGACTGGTGTCTCCTGTCCCCTCTGGTGTCTCCTGTCCCCTCTGACTGGTGTCTCCTGTCCCCTCTGACTGGTGTCTCTGTCCCCTCTGACTGGTGTCTCTGTCCCCTCTGACTGGTGTCTCCTGTCCCCTCTGACTGGTGTCTCCTGTCCTCTCTGACGGTGTCTCTGTCCCCTCTGACTGGTGTCTCCTGTCCTCTCTGACGGTGTCTCCTGTCCCCTCTGACTGGTGTCTCTGTCCCCTCTGACGGTGTCTCCTGTCCCCTCTGACTGGTGTCTCCTGTCCCCTCTGACCGGTGTCTCCTGTCTGGTGTCTCCTGTCCCCTCTGACTGGTGTCTCCTGTCCTCTCTGACCGGTGTCTCTGTCCCCTCTGACCGGTGTCTCCTGTCTGGTGTCTCCTGTCTGGTGTCTCCTGTCCCCTCTGACGGTGTCTCTGTCCCCTCTGACCGGTGTCTCTGTCCCCTCTGACCGGTGTCTCCTGTCTGGTGTCTCTGTCCCCCCTGACGGTGTCTCCTGTCCCCCCTGACGGTGTCTCTGTCCCCAGGAGGCAGACGGCGGAGGAGCGGGAGGCGGAGCGGCAGCAGGCCAACAGGCTGATGCTGCAGCTGCAGCAGGAGGCCTTCCAGAAGACCCTGAGCCAGCCGCTCCAGCAGGACCCGCTCTGCCTGCACAACTCCTCCCTCTACGCCCTGCAGAACCTCCAGCCCTGGGCGGAGGACAACAAGGTGACCTCCGGCACCGCCGTGGCCTCTGTGGTGTGATGGGGAGGGTGGAGGGAGAGGGAGAGAGGGGGGAGAGAGACACAGTAAGCATGTGAGAGAGAGGGGGAGAGAGAGAGAGGGGGGGAGAGAGACACAGTAAGCATGTGAGAGAGAGGG